>LKNJ01002750.1:0-63118 GCA_002120245.1 Maccullochella peelii | reverse complement strand
GGATCTGAGGGCAGCTGGAAGTGTGGACATTTTCAGTGCTGTGATGTTGCCTGAAGCCAGATTGAAATTTGTCCAAAAGGCCATTTACATTTAAAAAGTTGAGTTGAATAAAATGTTTATTTTTGGATGTTAGCTAGCTCAGGAAGATGGGCCTAAGATACTACGCAGGACCCTCAAGCTCCCAGGCCTCTGGTAGAGGACCTGAGCTTATATGGCAGCAATGTTGACGTACAGTAGGTATGGTGTTCTTTGGATGCAACTCAGCATTCTTTCTCCTCCAAACACGACAAGTTGAGTTTTTACCAAAAAGTTCTATTTTGGTTTCATCTGACNTGACATTCTCCCAATCCTCTTCTGGATCATCCAAATGCTCTCTAGCAAACTTCAGACGGGCCTGGACATGTACTGGCTTAAGCAGGGGGACACGTCTGGCACTGCAGGATTTGAGTCCCTGGCGGCGTAGTGTGTTACTGATGGTAGCCTTTGTTACTTTGGTCCCAGCTCTCTGCAGGTCATTCACTAGGTCCCCCCGTGTGGTTCTGGGATTTTTGCTCACCGTTCTCGTGATCATTTTGACCCCACGGGGTGAGATCTTGCGTGGAGCCCCAGATCGAGGGAGATTATCAGTGGTCTTGTATGTCTTCCATTTTCTAATAATTGCTCCCACAGTTGATTTCTTCACACCAAGCTGCTTACCTATTGCAGATTCAGTCTTCCCAGCCTGGTGCAGGTCTACAATTTTGTTTCTGGTGTCCTTTGACAGCTCTTTGGTCTTGGCCATAGTGGAGTTTGGAGTCTGACTGTTTGAGGTTGTGGACAGGTGTCTTTTATACTAATAACGAGTTCAAACAGGTGCCATTAACACAGGTAACGAGTGGAGGATAGAGGAGCCTCTTAAAGAAGAAGTTACAGGTCTGTGAGAACCAGAAATCTTGCTTGTTTGCAGGTGACCAAATACTTATTTTACCGAGGAATTTACCAATTAATTCATAAAAAATCCTACAATGTGATTTCCTGGATTCTTTCCCCCCATTCTGTCTCTCATAGTTGAAGTGTACCTATGATGAAAATTACAGGCCTCCCTCATCTTTTTAAGTGGGAGAACTTGCACAATTGGTGGCTGACTAAATACTTTTTTGCCCCACTGTATATATATAAATATATATATATATATATATATATATATATAATGCAACTAATTCTATTGAGGGATTGTTACCTGAAAATACTATTTTCGTTCCACTGTGGGACATTTTGAAGGTACTATATACAGTAGTGGATACATTTCACACTCGGACACTAAAATAAAATGGCGGAGGATAATTAAAGGGCTCATTACAGTAAATAGGGAGTGATTTTGGACTCAGCCCTTGACATCACACAAGAGAGAGGAAGTCACCTGACGTCTTTACCGTGATCCAGATCATCAGTGTGTCTCATTCAGTACATTCTGCACCAAAAAGCACTTTTACAGCAATCATGTCTGGTTGTGTTTAAACCAAGTGTAAGGACTTATTTGGCCCAGTTTTTGAGGTTAAGTGCCCTTGAAATACCACTCAGTAATATCCGAGCTGGTGATAATACCAATATCTAACAGAGCAGATCAAGAATTAAATATGCACCGACTCATTCAGCATTCCCTCTCTGTCTCTGTTGGATGCGGCAGGGAAGTCTTGGTTAAGTCAGCACATTTCCCTTCAAACTTAAACCCTGCTGTGTAAATAATTAAACCAACCCAAGGGGCTGTGTAGGGGTGTGGCAAGACTTCAGAGCACATTCCGATAGGCTTGTTGTCTGATTTTTGATAGGGATATCAAAGCGTCGCCACATTGTATAAATAGATAAAAAGCTGATTTAAGATCAGAGGCTGCGCTCGTTTAATCAGAAGAGATGGGATTTCTCAGAGTGACACTGCGGTAAAGTCTTAACAACTTCAATTGTCTTACATTCGCTCTCTTAGTGATTTTGTTTTGTCTATGCCACTAAGTTGACTTCTACTGTTTTGTTTGTACCCTACATTCTTCATTACAAAAGACACACACCGTCACATTGTGTGTATCTGCATGAGGCGCTCCCTGCAGTATGTCTCACAGCTGTCTGATTAGTGTGTGCGCATGCGAGGGAGGGAGGGAGGGAGAGAGGGAAAAAGTGAGAGATTGCAGAGGTGCAACAGGTAAAGATGGTAATGCAGTCACTACCCTGGAGACGAAACCTTAGAACTCATAAAAGCGGCTCATCTTTCTTTGTAGTTAAAATGCGTATTTGGGGGACCAGTTTTCTCTTATGCCCACTTTTTTCTTTCCTCTCTGTCTGTGTCCTCTTATAAGTCACAATTATCCTATCCTCTAACCTTTCCTGCCTTCCTCATTCCCTAGATCCCCTCACCTTTTTTTCTTTCTTTTGGTCACTTTCATCATGCCTTGAGTGCCTTCACTTCCACCCTCCTAAAATCAAAGAACATACAAATAATGGAAAGTAATGTGCAGGAAGAGGGAAAATGCCAGAGAAAGGCTCATTCAGCACATTAATCTAAATGATAGTGTCAAAAATGTATGCAGATTATGTCAGAAAGACTAATTTTAATAAAATGACAGAGCTCCATAAATTAGGACCCCTATATCTTGAAAAATCTAGTTGAACAAGAGAATCTGGACAATTTTACTGTCTCTGAATTGTAACCTGTTAAAGTACGCAATTGGAAAACATGAATATCCTAATATTCAGGTTTATTAAGTTCAGGTTTCTGAAATAAAAAGAGCCAGTTGGGTGCAAGGATTTGAGCGGGTTGCATTTCTAACGTTTTTCAACATTTTTGCCAAAAATATCACCACAGATACCATGTAGTATGTATATATTAAAGAGTAATAAAGGGCATGAAATCTGTCTTTGTCAACAAAATAACTTAACCTTTCTTTTCTCTCTCTTCCTCCCTCCCTTCTCTTCCTCCAGACCTCACCCCAGAGGAGAAGGCCCGAGGGTTGGCCCGGGCCATCCGCAAGCAGACGGGCGAGGTGAGGGAGCGGTGGGAGCGTCTGAAAGGACACATGGGTGGCTGGCAGAGTCAGGTGGAGCGAGCCCTGGAGCGACTCCAGGAGCTGCAGAGCTCCATGGACCAGCTCGACTTGCGGCTGACTCAGGCAGAGGAGGCCAAAGCTATCTGGCAGCCTGTGGGGGATCTGCTGATCGACTCTCTGCAGGACCACATCGACAAGACCATGGTGAGTCAGAGAGACACCATACGCACAGTGTCATTAAGTCAGGAGTTAGACACCCCACCCCGTAATTACAGCATGCAGCACTGAATCAACTCTAATAAATATAATCTTTTCTTTAACTTGCAAGATCTTGTATAAGACTTTTGAAAGTTTAAACTTGTTTAACTTGTAAATCACTGATTTAACAGTAAATCTAATTGTGATTTGACTCAGTAGCTGAAACACATCCATGAAACAAGTGTTTGCTATAATCTAAGTGAGACTTGACAATTTCCACACTCCTCTCTCTCTTTTCATTTTGTGAGAAAAATGCTACTTTATTTGATCATGTACTCGGTTTGATGATTCTGTCTTGTTTGTTTGCAAATGCTACTCATCAAATATGAGAATCCAAATGAGAAACAAGCCAAGAAACAAGCAACACATTTAGTTAACAAGCAGAAAAATGACAGCACTTCCTAATAAACAGTAAACAATACATGGAAAAAGTGGCAAAGGAGAAATAGAGGACAGAGGAGAAACAGTGGCTCCAAAAATAGCTACACAATGGTTCACAGGTTGCACGAGTAAAGGCAACTCTTTCACTGTTGCATTCATTTGACTATATTTCTTAATATCAATGTCATGCGGGCATCCTCTTTGAATAAAACTGTCTATTAGTAGATTACGCTATAATGGCGGAAACACTCCTCTCTGGTCTGTGACACACATAAAATATGTAGGCGTTAAGTTTATATTGACAGCCACAGTAGAGACTTTAAATACAAATTATAGCACAACAAAACTCAATTTAAAACTTGATTGATTTCCAGTAAGAGATCATAAGGTCAACACAGTAAACAAGAAAAATGTAAACCGCAATTAAGATGAAATAGAGGATAGCTGACATTCTGTGTAACAGGAACTCAGTTATTGTTTGTCAAAGCACAAACTTCATGATTAAGTAATTAGTTAGCCTATGTTTATAATTATAATAAAGTTACAATATCAATTTTTCACCCTGCAACAACATTTCTGTTCAGGCCTTCAGAGAGGAAATCACCCCATTACGTCAGGATGTGAGAATCGTCAATGAGCTTTCTGCAGAACTGACACCGTTGGACATCCAACTGTCCTCCACTGCCTCCAGACAACTGGACCAGCTCAACATGAGATGGAAACTACTGCAGGTAGTTTAAATCCTCCTGAATAATCTGCAGATGTTAGAGCAGACATGGTTTTCCACACATACTCCTTCTTGCTTTCTCTTCTTCCCACAGCATTTTGTCCACACTTGCCTAAATTAATGTCTTCAATACATCTTGATCCTTTTTCTTCCTGTTCCCTCATTCTCCTACTGCCTCTCTGCCTGTGTGTTTTTATCTCTTCTGTCTTTTTCCGTCTCACTCAGTTTCTCTCGCCGTGCGCACGCTGATTTCACTTTGTGTCAGTCGAACACACAGGGGACTGAGAGTTGTCCCTCTACCTGTGTACCTGTTTTATTTGAACACAGCTCTGTGCTTCACTGCAACACTTTGTCACTGCACATCAATGGACACTACTCTCACAGAACACCAGTCACATTCTTGGCTCTCTACACTCTTGAATGTCTTGGTCTGATCCGCTGAGGGACTCGCAGAGTGTTTCTCAGAGTGGAGCGTGCCTCAGCCCCAGAGGGAAAGTCGCTGGGAAGTCTCTTTACAAGTCATCAGAAGGAAAGAGAAGAGAAGTGATGTTGGTTGTGAATTAAGGAGTGAAATCCACTATGTCAAGTTTGTATGAGCACAAGAACATACACGCTCGCTGATTTGAGTTGTACAGTGGTGAGTTATGTCGGTTCATTTTCTTACCCTGTTTCGTCATCTGGCCTTTAGACTGTTTATCTATTTAAACATTAGCTATGTTTTTCTTTCAGTGATTGACAATTTATCTCATATTTTCTACATCTATAACTACATGTTTGCAGCATGACAGAGTATAGACAGAGATAGGTGCAGGGAAGTGTGATGTCAAAGTATTTTTCTCCTTGAAGCCTTTGAGATTCTTGGCCGAGCTGATTGGTGATGCCTGCGGTGCCCGGTTGTAGGACGACTGAATACAGGTCAGACCGCCCGGCTGTGATGGAATCAGTTTGAAGGACACCGGGCAACCACACAGAGACTGTGATTTCAAAGACACTGTCATGGAAACTTATATTTTTGCAGACCTCATTTGAAGTTTTTCTTGTATACATCCATGCGGCATCGTCGCTGCAGATAAATGAGTTGGGAATGTGGGAAGAAAAAAGGAGGAAAGAGAGTTATGTGTAAAAAAAATAAAAATCTTGGAACCTAAAGTCATCCCTTTTTAAGTGTGACACTGCCGCGGAGTGAAACTGGGTAGCTGGACTAATTTGTAGCCCTGTGATATTTCCTATGTACTGTACAGACACACTAATAGTCTTTCTGCCTGGAGAATGACCATAACTCAAATACTGAGTCAGAGGAGGGCAAGGTTTCAGTGGACTGCACACTCTGTCTCTGTTGTTCGCTCTTTTTATTTCTTTCAGCCTGCAGGAAGGCGGCAGCTTCACTAATAAGCCAGGTCTGACTGTGTAGTTTGATGATTTGGTTTTCATATGCAGACAGCTCCCATCTTCCTCTCAGTGGGACAGTGGCCATAATAGCCATTAGTGGCCAGAAAGGAACTGAGCTATTGGCCTTTCTACGCCTAGTTCCAGGATCCCTGTGTGGACAGCTGTGATCTGGCTGCCATAACGCCTGAGGTGTGTTTGTATGAGTCTCAATATTACAGACTTCCACTGTCCATACTGTCCTGCTAGTCAGGCTGATGGAGCAAATCAACCCCACAGCCACATCGGGCACAGGTGCACTGCCCGATAGGTCAATACACAGCTTTCACAGGGGTGCAGGAGTGAATGTGTGTGTGACTGATAACTCAAAGCTGTATGGAGCTTCACCTTTCCCTGAGTGCACTGCAGGCAAAGTTGAACAGTCGATCTAGCATTATTTATAAGCAAGCTATCCATTTTTGTCATAGTAAAGGTAATATGGAGTATATGAGCTCGGTTGGTTGTGAGTCTTGTCCTGGTTTTGATCATATTCAGGAAATGACATGCAACATGAGACACCACATGATTCTGATATTATTCAGGTGTCTGATCTGTGTGTCATACCAACATGTTTCTGGCGCCTCCATATCTCGCTCTGTCGTTTCTGTACCGCTCGCGTTACCTTCGCAGCAGAGGACGAACCCAGTTTGGTTTCTTGCTGCTGTATTTTCCACTCTGCTGTATTTGGCTTCTCTATCTGATCACTAGTAATGGAAGACGGAAGCAACAATACCATTTTTCCCCCTGCATTCTCAATGTCAGGCTTTCACTTGCATTTCAGTGTGAATACCATAACATCATGTATCATCATGTCTTTTTGTTTTACTGACTAACTGCTACGTAACTTGAGCTGATGACACACCTATGCTAGAGAGGTACAATATGGCAGCATTTACCATAAGACAATGTACATTTGTCTACTGTATTCATCACTCCCCGCAGATATGTTTACATAGAGATATTGGGGAGTGATGAACAAATATCTTAAACCCCCTAGCCGGAGCCCGCATGTGGATGCTGGGGTGGTGGTGGGGCTGAAAGAACTAGTGGCAATACTGATGCAGGCCAGCAGTGGCATTGACTGGCAGAGGGAGAGATGGGAAATTTTGCAGTTTAAATAGACCGCCAAATTGGGAGGGTGTGTTTGGTAGATGGTTGTGGAGAGTGAGGTATTTCTCAAATTGGGATTGGGGAAAATTCTCCTCATTTCAGTTAGTTCAAACTGATTTTCAACTGGGCTATATATTTTCTATACACTCCAATACATATCGGTGAGCTGCTATGCAGTGGTATATATTTATATTAACTGTATACTCATTCAAGATATGATACAGTATATATTTATACCTCTAATAGAAAAAAGTTTCTTGAGTTTGGGGTTTTACAGCAAATCCATTTCAACTTAATTGCACTGAAATTGAATTCATTCCAACCATGACGCCAACTCCAGCCACTGTAAATTTGCAGCTTTCAGGCCCATAGCTGACTGTCTCCTCTCCTGTCTGTGTGTCTTGTCATCGTGCAGGTGGCGGTGGAGGACAGACTGAAGCTGCTTCAGGAAGCCCACCGAGACTTCGGCCCCTCCTCCCAACATTTCCTCTCCAGTGAGTGCACAGCCAATTACCTCTCCTAGGAAATTAGACAATTTTGGGGGGCTTGGTTTGTTTCCACTCAGTTACACTGATTCACAACCCCTAATTTTTTCATGTCCCATCTTAAAATCTTCAGGCATACGCTTCACAGTCGTGCATGCTCAGTGGGTATGTGGGCGCACGCGCATACTCACGCATTCACGGTTTGCAGATGAAGCACTTTACTCTTGAATAATGCAGGGCTTAATTACAGCTCTCCGCTGACTCCCTCCTCTTTCACCCTCTTTAGAGTGGTCATTAGCAGAGAGAGAGAGGAACAGTGAGAGTCAGACACAAAGCTAGAGAGAAAAGACAAATGCAGGAGTGTGAACATTAAACAAAGCATTCGCTCTCTCTCTCTCTCTCTCTCTCTCTCTCTCTCTCTCTCTCTCTCTCTCTCTCTCTCTCTCTCTCTCTCTCTCTGTTGTCATTTTCTGTAATCATACAGCCATTAGTGTTCTTTCTGCTCCACCTAATTTGCTTTGCTGGCTGTCAGACAGAGAGACAACATGGACGATGCGTGATTCAAAGCAGGTGGTAAGCTCGGCCACTGTGCTCTGTCACCAATAGACATGAATTTACCAAGTAAGCCCTGCTGAGAGCTCAGCAACTGCACCAGACAAAACAGCACTCTGTCTCTTCTTTCATCTTCCTGGTACTATGACACTATCTCTTCCATCACACATTCGCTCTCATTACACTAGTAGCTTAATATTCCCTCAGGGATCAATAAAGTACTACGTCCTTATCTTGCCCTATCCATCTCGTATATCTCCCAATCTCTTTTAATCTCTTTCTCTTACTGTCTTTTCATCTCTCTATCTGAGTGTAGAGCTGTGTCAAGGAGGAGGGAAATTGGGCGGGCGATAAATCATGCAACATTTTTGCACCATATTGCTCTTGAGAGCTTCTCAAGTCTTATATTTGGCTGGTTTTAACACTGTATCAGCTTGTCATTTTTAATATTCCCCTGGTCTGTCAGTATTTATAGTCATCTTTCGTATCTCAGCAGCTTTTTTGTCTGTTTTTAAAAATTTTTTTCCTTTCATGCCCTATTGTCTCCCTCCTCCCTGTTTCTGCCGAGAAGACAATACCCATTTACTTTTCCCCCCACTCAATTTCATGCACAGTAAGAGTTCCTTCCTTACATAGCTAGACTATGTTATTATGGAAGTGTTAGATGTGAGAATTATTTCAAGTCAAGCCCTAAACCCTTAATGGAATGCAGTACTTCATGGTAAAATTGTGCAATGTTTATTAAGATGATATTTCGATTTTGTCTGCTTGACTCTTTGTCTCTCTCAAATTCAAATTCAAATAGCTTTATTCGCATGACCATAACCAAATACAGTATTGCCAAAGCACTGTACGAATAATGGATGTTGACAATTGCCATATAAGGAAATCTATAAATTTACATTTACTGCATGTATATATACATTTTTAACAAGGTAATAAACTTTTCCGGTACAAGAACAACAAAATAATGAAATCAACCACTCTCTCTCTGTCTGTCTGCAGCTTCAGTACAGCTCCCCTGGCAACGTGCAGTTTCCCAGAATAAGGTTCCATATTACATCAAGTAAGTGGCAAGAAATTGCATTGATAGCCATCTTTGTGTCTGTATAAATTGTATGCATTTGTGTGTGTGTGTGTGTGTGTGTGTGTGTGTGTGTGTGTGTTGCTGTGTGTCAGTTATTGTTGTATATTGGTAGACATCCAAGGCAGAACAGTCAGGATATTGTCTGTCGAAATGGTGTTGCTTTAAAAAAACACTTCCTTTGTTTTTTTGCTATGTATCCCCATCTCTTTTATTAACAGAATTTCCAGTTTGTTTCGTGTGTGGCTCCTTAATACAATGCATTGTCTATCTATTTGTCGTCACAAGGTGCATGTCTGTGAGTTCTGAGAGTGATTTTCCCATCATAGACCGTTTTACTAATTTTACTAATTACTAGAGTTGCTATTATAAGAGGTCAAAGTATGCAGTATTTGAAAGTTTGAGAAAGTCTGAAAAATGAACAAATAATGAACAGAGTTTTGTTTGGCAGAGTTAAGTTGTTTTTCTTTTGTGTTCCTTACCCCAGTGATCATCTTTCGACCCCTTAGATTCATTTTGTGACTAATGTGGGGGTATTGGTTGGGAACCACTGTCCTAGAACTGAGCCACTGTTGACCTGTAGATTGTGCGAGTTTGTAAAAATATTGGCAAAAGACTTCCTTCTTGAATATGCCTTATGAGTCATTTATGGGCCATGACCTCTAGGTCATGCAGCTTAATGCAATCAGAGGCTAAATGTAAGTCGTATGATCTTTGACTACTTAACTGGCATGTTTGGAAGGAAAATTGACGGGTATGTAGATTTTCAACTGTTATATCCTCCTTGTGGTAGAGGATGTGGGCAGGATGGTGCAGATGGAGTTGAATTTATGTTTTTGATTTTGCATTTCAACAATGTTCATCTCAAAAACATTTCTGCAGGGAATCTAATACGTAAGTCTTCTCCTTTTCACATTAAAGTTCTGACCTCTGGTGACCTCTCACGTACATAACCCACGAATGATCACGTAGCTATTGTTCCATGTATATTCTGTGCATGTACATCATTTATTTCACTACCAATTAGGAGCTGCTTCTCCTGTGTGTGTGTGTGTGTGTGTATATATTTAAATTCTAGCTGTTTCACCTGCACATTTCTCATTCAGTCCAACATTAGCACCTCCCTTTGAATAGATAATACCTGGCTGAATCCCAGGACAGCTTACCACACTGTTCCAATAGTAACTATAACAACTTTAGCTTGACGTCTGGCTTCCCATTCTAATTTTCCCCAAATCAGGCCAAACGGCAGGTTTCTACTTAAACAGGCAGAGAGGAGATCAGTGTTGGTAGCAACCAAGACAGCCTCTCTGCTGTTCAGGAAATGTCAGTTCTGAAAGTTTGACGGACCTCATTATCCATAAATCATGTAACCATATGTCAGTAAAATGCTGACCCACCATACCGGAATTCACCCTCATTTTTGGCTGATGGTTAGAAAAATCTTTAGGTTGCAATTCCAGCTATCATTTGTCAGTCCTGCTTTCTTTGGTCCTCTCTCTCGTTTCTGTTGGGACACTGTTACAGCCTTACTTTGTGATTTAGGATGATAAGTGGGTGTAATTTTTAGGGCTGACCCTTTAAATCACCTCGTGCCCTGAGTCGAAATGTCACTGTCTCAGTTAAATTGTCAAATAGCCATTTTTTGTGCCATTGTCCACAGAACAACCCACAATAAAAGCTTTAACTATAAAGATCTGCAGGTCTAGTCTATTCTCATCGATAGGTTAAACTCTAAAAAGTTTAATGCAACATAAAACCAGCAAGTTAAAACCGTCGATTCAGTTCATTTAATCATATAGGAAATTCAGAGTTAATTTGGGAGGAGGTCAAGATCAAACGTTTTCAGACGGACGATAAAGACGCAGACAGAGATGGAGAAGAATTGGATCCAGACAGAGAGAGAGGGGGAGGGACACCTGTGCCTGCAGCGTGGCACTAGAGGGGGATCAGAGATGAAAGCCAGAAACAGGCAACGACTCGGAGGACAGGCTTATAACTTTAGAGTCAACAACAGCCTGTGATCACAGATGTGAACCTGCATCCGCCCACTCACACAAACAAAACACATGTGCGCAAGGGCAATTGCACAACAACAGTACACACACATGCATTTAGACACACATATAGACATACACATCCTCACGCTAGCAAAAGGCTACCTGCGCCTGAAGATGCATATGAACTCCAACTGGAACCAAGCTCAAACTCGCTAAACAAACACACACACAGACCCATTGTGAGCACACACACACACACCATATGTTCTGTCGATGCCTCTACGTTGGTTGGAGCCATGGCGACTTTCACATGAACCCTATATTGCCTTTCAGAAACAGGAAGAAAAGAATCAGTCCACCTTCAACTTTAACCTCAGTGCGTGGCTTTTCTTTCATTTTAAAATGAAGATAGGCTGCTGTACACTGCCCTCTGTGATCCTCCCTCACACACAAATACACAGGCTGGCGCACACTCACCCCACATACCCACTTAATTTGCAGCTTGAAAACTCTGAACTCTAAATCCATCTCCAGGACTAATCACAGGTCGCTTTCAGTGCCTTGACATCCTTGGGACACCCGCCTTCAGTTTTTGGCACATTCATTTCCCCAACCTCCTCCTCGTCTCCTCTTCCATCCCCTCTCATACTCTGCCTCTTTTCTTTGAGCTGACAAAGGGCCCCTGATTAAAACTGCGCCTTGTCCACCCCCTGTAGTGAGGAGTTCAAGCAACATATTGGGGGGAAAATCAAATGGCTTCAAGTGCTGTGCCTGCCGCCTCATGCTGGCAACCTCACATGCTGTCCCATTTCACCCATTCTGGCACTTCTTGGGGAGGGGGGGCTCACATGCCTTGTAGGCTTTTTGAGAGGAAATACAGCACGACTTCATCTCTGCAAAGATTAGAGAAAGTCTCCTCCACATTCCAAGGCTTTTGTGGATGTTCTGTCTGTATTTTTGTCAGAAAACATTTGGTGGGGTTTGTTGTCCCTAATGCAGTTTTAAGAAGAATCCAAAGCTGTCCAAACTGCATTCCCAATGCACAATACCGATAACTCAGGGAGGGAGGGAGTTAAGAGCAGAAAAGAGGCTGGGGGAGGAGAGGTGAAAGCCAGAGAATGCAGGCACTTATCACCTGTCACAGACTCTTCTTGATAAGTCTGGCAGGTTGCTGTCACTGAAAAAGGTTCCTGAAATCTTCCTCTCAGATATTTGACTAATTCTGTATCTTTGGATATCCAGATACACAAGTAATCATTCATCTGCACGATCATGATTATTCACGACGCACTCTGTGTGTGACAGTGACAAACTCCCAGCAGCAAAGAGACGTGTTGTATCAAAGTGTTGGCTGGTCTGCAGCCAACACTTTGATGGGATACATCCGCCCCTTGCCTCACGGTCCATCCTTGACCATGGGGCAAGGGGTTGACGTATCCCAGAGGGATCTTGTTATTGACATTTCTGGTCTTTTACTGTCCTTTTGTAGGAAACACAGTCACTAGTAGTGGGAAATTGTGGTTATGGTTAATTATGGAGCAGCAGAGAAGAAGTGTGTAATTAGCAAAAGCACTTTAACCTTCTGTTGGACTCTGTGGCAGCAGGAAATGGCAACGCTACACAGAAAACGTCAAAGGAAATAGCAATTATTTTTGATAAACTTAATTGTTATCGTGGTGATGTGTTAGTCTGAGAGGGTCAGATCGTGCATTTCTGTCAAATGGTTTCAGCAGCCTATTTTGCTTGCTTGCTGAGACAGAAATTCCATAAAAACATCTTTTATACGGTTATTTTTCCCCCTCACAGTTCCCTAGTGACTACATAAATTTCATCCTTTCTCCGCCTGCTGCAGTGTCCCCTTTCGTGACCCCATTTGATTTGTTGATGCATACTCTGAGATGTCTTTTAATGATGTTTATGAAGGAAAATGTCAGATGCATTGCGCAAGACCCAAGCAGCTTCATCCCCAGACGCGCTCGCTCACAGTTACCCACCTCCTGAAAAATCAGGAAAACCACCCTTTCTGATTACAGGCCACTTTACACTGCCCTGTTTCCATTTTAATTTGCTTTGAATTTGCAGAAGACGAGAAGATATTTCCTACTTGGGAGATACATGCCCAGGAAAAGCAGAAATGAATGTTCATTGTCTGTTATCTTGTCAGATACAGTGTGGTGTCATGTCAACGTCTACAATTGACAATTATTTCTTTATCGATTTATTAATCGATAATCGATTAATTGTTTAGTGCATAAAATGTGAAAAACTGTGTAGAAGATAGAGCTTGCTTTTATCAGCTGAACATAATTCAATTGCAATCATGTAAAACTGAGAAAAGCAGCAAATCACTACATTTAAAAACTGGACACAGAATATAAATTGTTTGTGCACATGTCTCTAGACTGAGGAGGTTTTATATGGTGCTTTCACAGCCAGCCTGTTGGGTTCAGTTCAAAGAAACTCTTGGTGTGTTTGCCCGTTTGGTTCAGTTCAGTTAGGCTGGTGGGAAAGCTGTCAATCCAACTCTGTTGCGGACTAAACCAGCAGACCAGGACTGCCTGGAAAGGGTGGGTCTCAGTCTGCTTATAATATAAATCCATATGACTTCAAGCTTTCAGCTCTTAGTTCATTTGTAGAAAGCCAGTATGAACACAAACCCAATTATAGGTGTGAAAGCAACCTTAGTCCTCAACCCAGTGTGGGAATACCTCACACTGGGTTGAGGTTCACAGAGGATATACTGCTATATGTATCTCCAAGAAACTTTCAAGATTCTGCCAGAAAATATCTGTTTTCGTCCCCTGCTCTTTAATATTCTCTGATGCCTCTCCTCTCGCCTTTGAATGTTATCTCAACTGTAGCAGCTTTGTAGTAAATGTGTCACCAGTTTGCTCCCCCCTCCTCCAGAACAACAAAAAGATTGCTTAGGCATCACAAAGGGAATGTGTTGAAGGGAAAGAGTTGAGGACAGTTGAACCTGACACCTCAGTTTTCCTCATTACGGCATTCATGAGCTGTTTATTTAAGCACAAGCTTCCTAATCTTTTTGTTGATGGAAATGCTGCCTGCCTTTTGCTGTGTATGTATGTATGTGTGTGTGTGTGTGTGTGTGTGTGTGTGTGTGTGTGTGTGTGTGTGTGTACCTAAATACTATACAGATTTTTTCTTGTGGAGTGACTTGATTGTGTGTCCCTGCATTGTGCTAGCTCTATCTTGTATCCAATGTACCCTTCTAGACTTTAATGGCAAAAATGTTTAATGACGATAACTATCAGAGAATTGATAGCCAGCATTCTTCCTCTTAGTTGTTTGTTTGTGTGCAGCAAATATCAGCAAATCCCCTGAATCGGATTAATTGAAATCTTTTGTCAATTCAGGCAAGCTCTTTGTAGTCCGTCTAAATAAAACACAAGCCTGCCCTTAACACGGTGAGGTCCAGCCAGTAACATTGCCCGTGCAGGTGTGAAAGGGGTCATCAGTCTGTACGGCCATTGAATAGTCATGAACATCTGTGAACGAGGAGGGCTCCTGTCGTCCACTCCGCCACCTCAGTTCACTGTCAGCGCTCGACTTCACTTCCTGCTGCCTGTCAGCGGAGAGCGAGCCATCGCAGAAACCACAGGGGAGCCTCTGCATTCAAAACCAGACTTCTATTTCAAAAACCGTCTTCCAGAAATCTCCTCAAACATTCCACACAGATGTGAGACAGTCAGGTGCCTTCTTGACAGACAAAAACACACACACAATGTCACATCAAGGCCAGCAGAACTCAAATAGATGCACCGATTGGCAGCTGCAGCTTGAGAAAAGTCAGTCTTTGCTGTACTGTGTCTGAAGGCAACCATGTTTGATCAGTTTTAGCACGGGGTTATTTTATTTATTTTTGTAGTGTTGGTTTTTCAGTAGATTTGGTCTGTTCGTGTTGTTTTGTGTGTGTATGTGTGTATTTATGAGGCCTCTGTCTGAAGCAGAAATGTAAACAGGGAGTTGAGACTTGGTCCCCTTATATTTATGCCCCATGGTGTTTTGAAAGGCACGTCTTGTGGTGATGAGCGGGATTCATAGCATATATTTTATGTGTGTGTGTGTGTGTGTGTGTGTGTGTGTGTGTTTGCTTGCTGTTTCATTCAGAGGAGCTTTTTTTGGTTTCTGTGTGTGATTTAGGATTTGTGAAGGAATCTGTAGCCTCTGTCCCAAATTTGTGCACGATAACAAAAGAGTTGGCAATGAAGCCATCGACATTGTTAGCACACGCCAAATGATGATGATAATAGTGATGTTAGCTTGTGTGCAGTCCCCCAGTATGTGTTCCTTTGCCAGTTTTTTGTGCCTGCTTGTGCTATTTTGTGTGTATGTTTTTGTGTACCATAGCTTCCGAAGTAGTTTTGTGTGTCTGTGTTTTTCTTTTCTTTTGTGATAAGCCTTGAAAGTGTTTGTCAGTATCTGTATGTGTGTGTTTTGACGTCTGTGGCTCCTGTTCTGTTCTGTTTGTCAGTTTCTTTGTTTTTTTGTGTGTGTCAGTCTAATGGTTCTCCTGTGTTGCTGTGGTTTTCAGTCACCAAACACAGACAACCTGCTGGGACCATCCAAAGATGACAGAGCTCTACCAGTCACTAGGTAAGAAACACACATGATCACATAGGGTCTTCAGGCCTTGAAAAAGTGAATTTAAAAAAATCTAGGCCCAAAGGTGTTGTTAATGGGTCAGATTATCCATTGACTTCCATTTTCTTACCTCTTGATATGAGGCCATGCAGTTTTGCTTTTGTGTGCCCATTTTTTAAGATATTGCACATACTGTCTCTGAGATGTCTGCCTCCACCCCAAAAACAGTGCAGGTCAATTTCATTTGTTGGTTTTTGGTTGAACTGACCCTTTAATAGAATTAATAAAGCCTGTTTTATGGCAGCGTACTGGCCTTTTAAAGGACTAGGGGCCAGTTTAACAGAAGCAATTTGTGAGCACCGCGTACATGCAGATCACTAGTTAGTTTACTCTTTACATTTAACTTGATGGAAATTGCACCCTGGTCTGTTTCGCCCTCTCTCCTGCTCCCTGTTAATATCCATATGCGTGCCTCTGTCCCTGTGGGGTGGTCAGTATGACCGTTCTTTAATGAGCAGCCGGATAAGTAATAAGCTGTGAAACTTTGGGAGCATTTGCTGTAGGCCAGCAGCTCAACAAATAGCACTGGCCCCCACTGAGACAGAACTCACTAACCTAATTACACAGTCCACATTAGCCACCCCTCCCCTCGGTCATCTCCATAGACAGTAACTAACAAAAAGTCGGCTTTCATTGAAGACAGAGGTCCTGCTTATGTTGCCCAGTAGGCTGATTTCTGCTTCTGATTTTCTGCCTCCGTTTTCTTTTTGTCTGTCTACCTTTCATCCCTCTCTCTCTTTCCCTGCCTTTAGCGGACTTGAACAACGTGAGATTCTCCGCATACCGAACAGCCATGAAGATCCGCAGACTACAGAAAGCACTGTGCTGTAAGTAAGACGCACACATACTCATACACGCCTTGATACCTACAGTCGCAGTCTGCTTCTTTTGAAGTCTGGGTGCAACAAGGGGGTGCAGTAATGATTTGAAGCTTTGCCAGACGCTGTGCCAGAACAGCACAGGAGCCAAAGGATATTTTGGCTTTAAAATTGCACATACTGTGTCAGCGCGTGTGTGTGTGTGTATGTGAATGATTTTGTCCATGCACAGTCGCAGCTGGTGCTTGTGTTAAGCCTGTTGAGCATAGCCTCATTTGGTGTTCACAGGTGGATTTTTTTTTTAGACTGCTTTTTTAAAAACATTTTTCTCAATAAGAGGGCTGCTGTTTTCTCCTTTATGATGAAAGCTTTGATTAAGGCGGCCATTATCTCCAGTCTCAGGTGGCTGTCAACCCCGTCTACACACATCCTCACACGCACTGCAGGTGCATGCAGACTCCCCCTTTTGTGAGGTTTCAACCAGTGTAGCAGCAGCTACTTGGGCTCAGTACAGTATAATGGTAATGGTGACAAATGTTAACTATTATCCAGCTGCTGACATTATGATAGCAACACACTGCGAGCCCACACTGCTCATTTACATCCTGCTGTTTGTAGAAAGTTTGCTCTGTGTGCATGTGTGAAACAAATGCCTCATGAAGGTGTGTGTGCAGCTTAGGCCTGTGTACCTGAATAATCGTGGGTATCAAAGTGTGTCATTGTGTTTGTTGGTTGTTAATGAGTTTGAATGATTCAGGCGTTTTTCGTTTGCTATCTCATATTGCCTCTCTGATCGCATGTGTGTGTTTGTGACGGGAATGCAGCCTGAGTGATTTTGACTTGGGGCACTGCAATTCAATTTCATCCATTAGATTAGAACAGTCACAGCACAAAGCACGCACAGACACACACAGCAGAAGGATCAGTAGTTATTAGTTATTAGCCTGGATTCATTTGGAATCTGTGCTTGGAGACCTGTGTGTGCCTGTATGAATGTTTGTAAATGTGTGTGTGTGTGTGTGTGTGTGTGTGTGTGTGTGTGTGTGTGTGTGTGTGTGTGTGTGTGTGTGTGTGCGCGCAGGGATACTGGAAAATGGCTAATTGGGTTAAGTCTGTGCCAGGGGGCTGGAGAAGCACAAATGAGCTTGCATGGCATCCCGCTAACATGCCACAGTCTCTCAGATTCATATCTGCGTGTGTAGCGAGAAAGCTGGAGAGAAGTAAAGTTTTGCTTTCTGACAGCCCTGCTGTGCCCGCTCCACGTGGATACACCCCAGCAATTAGTACTGTCTGGGGAACAGTGGGTAACATAAGGCAGGGGAGCCGTGGAGGGGTTGACAAGGAGCGAGCCACGGGGCAAATGAGGAGACGCAAGTGAGGTGAAGAGATGAGAGGGATGAGGGCTGTAGGAGAGGGAGCAGAGCTTAAATGGTTTGTGGAAAACTGCTAGAGGGTCAGAGGGAGAGACGCATACAGAACTACAGAGGGTTCATGCCCCATGAAAACTTTTGTCCATTGTTTCACGCTGTAAAAAGTTTTTGAACCTCCTGTATTTTAGTATTTGTTGGATAAATCTGAAGCAAATAGAAATAAACATAGGTCTAAATAAGTTGAGAAATGTGACATTTATTTTAGTGGTAATGATCTATATCAACACTGTAATGGTACTAGAAAATTACAATACGTGTGGGGTAGGATGCTGTCTGCTTTGAGTGTACTTTATTTTGACACTTTTCCAGCGTGAGCACGCTACATAGTCAAAACTTGCTTGTATGGAGTATGGGACTGGCAAACTGACTTGTTATTGGACACTAATATCTGTGTGTTTGTGTCAACAGCTGCTGAAAGTGTCTTGTATTTAATCTGTTATAATTACTTTTTCTTAGTGTGTTTCTGTGTGTTTATGTAGCTTTGTTTAATAGTGTTGTCCCAAACAATTAGATTAGACTGTGTTGTTAAATTTTCTCACTCTGTTTTCACACTCTGTTACTTTCAAGATACATAAGTGATAGGTACAGTATAGGAGACAATGGAAGTATAATTGAGGCATTGATATAAATACAATATTCCTTTTTTGCTTTGTCTTTGAAGATGGAGCCAACAAATTAAATTAGAAGAAACTAGACTGCTCTCAGTCTGACTTTCGTACATTTTTTACCTCGTTTGTCTTTTTCTGTTCAGATTTCTCTCTCATTAATATTTCACCACAGTGATCCATCTGTTTTCTGTCTGTACTCCCGACAGACTTTTGCAGTTAGTTGTTTTGAACTATTTTAGACAAAATATCAGTCAAGTCTGCAGTTTTGAAGTGCCTCTATGAATAGTCTGTGCCATTTTCTGCTCCTCGTCCTGTTCAGATGTGTTGGCATTTTTAGAAAAGCCTGACTCAATTTTGGAAGCCCAAAGACCAAGTCTGAAAGATTATTAATGGTTCTGGCTCGCTCTTTTTTTGTTTCTTTTCGTCCCCCGTCACCCCTTATGTGATTTCTTTTTTAACTTTTTCCTTTGTTCCTTCTCTCTGTTCTTGTTAACCTTCCTCCACTCTCCTCGCTTTTTCATCACTTCCACTTCTTTCCCCCAATCCTCTTTGTTTTTGTCCCGTTGTTTCCCTCCCACTCTGTCCTCTATTTTTTTCCCCATCTAACTCCTTTCATCCCACCCTCCTCTTCTACCACTCTTTCTCTCTACCCCCTTAATCTGCAGTGGACCTGTTGGACCTCAGCGTGGCCCAGAACACCTTTGAGCAGCACAAGCTCACCAACAACAATCAGCTGCTGTCCGTTCCTGACATCATCAACTGCCTGACGTCCATCTACGACGGCCTGGAGCAGGAGCACAAAGACCTGGTCAACGTGCCGCTCTGCGTTGACATGTGTCTCAACTGGCTACTCAACGTTTATGACACGTATGTTTGCCATCTGTTTGGCATTTAGGACGGAGGATCTTGAATTAGCCTCCGATCTTTTCTGAATTGGTCACAGATTTCAGCAAAACCTGGGAGTCGTGCACCTGCATCCTATAAAGTTGCTTGTTTATGTATTTAAACATGGGCCACAAAATACAGTGAGTTACATTTCTTAAAGCAGATTGGATGAAAGTGGCTCTTGCATTTTCAAATCCATCTTCATTGGTGTCGTCTGTGCATAATGATTATGTTATACATAGTTCCCCTTCATATGTTTTTACTCTACATATTCTGGCATTGTCAACATGCTATATGTACCACTAAGTGCTTCAGTAGGCATGCGAATGGCTGTTACACACTGCGGTTTTTTTTTTGTTTCACTGGTCTAACCAGCACGGACATACTTTTGTGTGTGTTAACATGCTGTAAACCAACACGCTTAATGCTCTAAACATTGGTTGTGGGTGCACAGAAAATGTATTAATAATCTCAGCAGCTCTCTCCCACAATGAGAGAAGTACAATAGCACACATACACACTTGAAGGTTCTTCTCTTACCAAGCACGTTGTGATTTTCTGTCACTGCTGTTGCATATAATTCAGATCTGAACTGATCTGAACACACATAAACATAGTGTTTATACACAAACATACACCCACAATAAATATAACTGACTCATTGCCACCGTCTGATGTGTGTGTGTGTGTGTGGGTGTGTGTGTGGGTGTGTGTGTGGGTGTGTGTCTGTGGTCCCTGCAGTGGTCGAAGTGGGAAGATCCGCGTCCTGTCCATGAAGATCGGTTTGCTCTCCCTCTCCAAGGGACACCTGGAGGAGAAATACAAATGTAAGTGCCTAATGAGTGAGTAACATATCTGATGGTGTACACATGCACTTAAACACACCGCTGTTGCGCCCCCTCCCCCTGTACAGGCCAGTGTGCGGCGAGTCCATCCCATACTGGTCCAGCACGCCTGTAATCTCAGAAGTATTAATGAAACGCACAGAAAGAGAGAGAGGAGCTGGAGAACGGGTCGTCTAATTGGATGTGTTTCCCCTGTTCTTTATTTAATTTTCTATTCTGATTTATTTTTGAGGATTAGGGATCGTGAATACAGGCTTCCTGCACTGGGAGGAGAGTGTCATTTTGGCTTCCTGTTCTTAGTTTCTGCTACTTTATCTCTCTCTGTCTATCTTTCTCTGCTGTCACTGCTCACACCATTGTTCATCCATCCAACAGTGCCACTTTGTCTTCTGTCCTATCTTACTTACTCTTGCTTCCCTTCCTTTCCCCATTCTCCCTCCCCTCTTCCTCTTTCTCCTCCCTTTCTCTCCTTGCCATGGCATCCCTGAGCCTATTCGTTCCACTGGCAGTTTCTATTAGGCTGAGAAGGGTATCAAGCACGCTTGATTGGGTCCTTCCTCCTTTTTACTCTTTTAGTGTCTCATTGGCTGTCAGTCCCATGCATATAGCTACACTGCAACACACACACCTAAGCAGGCATGCTGGCATTTGACGCTCGTTTTTTGACAGTTGCGTATGTCAAATGTAAACTTGTCGCAGAAAGTAGTGAGTTGGCGATGTGGGTGTTGAACAGTCAGATGACACAAGAGGTGTTTGTTGGAATGGGGTTTCGAACACACATCATTGCTGGTGTTTGCATGTATCATATGAGCACACACATACATAACAGGAGCTGGCATCAGGGCCAGGCCTCACAGAGATCAAAGTCAACTGCAAGTGGAGCAGAAAGACCTGTCATGCCCTTTGCTTCTCCCTCTACCTCCCCTCTTTCTCCAGATTACCTACTCTCTTTGCTCAGTTTGTGCATGAGCTCTGGAGATGTTTCATACCTTCATCTAAAATATAATGCTGTCAGTGTGTTAACTGACCGAGCTTGCGTGTCACTGGGCAGGCATCCATATCGAGTACAGCTCTCTCAATCTCTGGGACAGTGTGGTGGAGAGTTGGAGGCAGGGAGAGAGAGAGAGATTAGAGGAGAAAGAGCCTGGCATGTAAGAAGTAAGACAGAAAGATTAAAACTGCATCTTTTCCTCTGTGTCCTCCCTGCCACCTCCCACCCACATATCCACACACTAACACTTTCCCTCCCACTCCGTGCTACACCGTCACACTTTCTCCCCTTACATCTATTTATACCTATATCTTTTTGTTTAAATGACACCGACATGCTTTGACTCTTTCTCTCACTCCCTCTTTCTGTTTTTTTCTTGTTTCCTCATCCACCCCCCACCCCCACCCCATCTTCCCCCGCTCAGACCTCTTCAGCCAGGTAGCGTCGGCAGGTGACACGTGTGACCAGAGGCAGCTGGGCTTGCTGCTTCATGAAGCCATCCAGATCCCGAGGCAGCTGGGGGAGGTGGCCGCCTTCGGAGGCTCCAACATCGAACCCAGTGTCCGCAGCTGCTTCCAGAACGTATGTTCACACACAAACACACACACAAGCATGTGGATGTGCACTGAACGCATTCATGTCAGTGTACACAGATCTAAAGAATATACTGTATAAGCACATAAGCTAGGGATTGAGTAATCACATAATGTTCTTAATACCGGATGGATTACATGCATGGCGAATAAATCTTTTTGGAATGCTATTTCGATGTTGTGTTACCACTAGTTGTATAAACAATGGATGCATGCATAACAACGCACATCGGAATCCATATTTTCCCATCACAATAAAATCCTAATTAAATAAATAATAAATTTTATAGACCAAACTGCTTAATCAAGAAAATAACTGGCAGATGAATTGCTAAGGAAAATAGAAGTTACAGCAGTTGGTTTACAAAGTTGGCCTGAGCCAGAGCTCTATTTTCCATAATATCTAGTCCTTCTTGTTTTGAAAGACTAGCATATCCACATATTCTGGGGACAGTCAGGTGTTTAGTCTGTTGGTAATCCTGCAGTTGAATGGAACCAGGCACAGAGTTTGCAGGCTTTTCATTTCTTTTCCAGGACCCTCAGCTTCTTGAACTGCTGCTGGACAGTTCTCCACCACTGCAGAGGATTTTCCTGTATAATATCTGCTGTGTGCACTATATATTATACAGTATACAGTATAATCTAATTCAAAAATAAAAGTGATTAGGTATGATGTTCCCAGGGAGTAATCGATTAATCCATTCCTCATACCTATTCCTAGAACCTAACCAAATCTAACCTATCATGTTTAGTCAGGACATTTTTTTTTAAAAAGTGTAACATTATGAGCTTCAAAAACATGTGATTTATTGTTGGGCTGTTCCACTGTATTGTAACAGAGCTGGAACTGTCTCTGCCAGCATTTCTGCTTTGGCATCTAAATTCACCCATGGGTTTGTCTAGCTTTATCTACATGAAAGGTAGACAAAGATTTTACAGTTACCAAAGGTTGGTCAAAATGGTCAGTATATTTAGAGTTGGTGACATTACGGATAATAGTTTTTGGCAGGTAATCAGTACTGTAAGGGATTAAATTTTGATGCATCTTCCCAAAGCTAATTGTCATTAAGCACCTCAGTGTCCTCCATGTTTCCCAGCTATCTAACACATGCCTCTCTCAATCCTGTAAAATTGCTTCAATATTTAAGCTCTGTTGACCAACCACGAAGCCTTGAATGGCCTCCAGTCTTCTGCTGGCTGTCCTCTAGTGTTTTACTGCGGCCAGCTAACCACTTTCTCCGGGTTTATCTCTGGACGTTACTGACATTTAATGATGTCTTCATCCCCTGGGTTCACTGTTTCATTTGTCTCACTCTTTTTCGCCTGGCTCATGCTTCGGCAGTCATAAATGGGAGCCAAACATTAAAATTAGGAAGCTATAAATTTCACTGATTTCCTGCGCTGCGCCTCTCAAAATAGCAGTGAGGCAGTTTTAAACCTTATCTCTCTCTCTTTTTTCTTCTCAAAATAATGGAAAAGGCGAAAACCTTGCCTACAACTCACTCTGTTGATGACATATTAATACACACATGCACACGGAGAGGTGAGCATGCACAAGTGCACGCACAAATTGCTCACAGACTTGATCATGAGTTGCTGTGCCAGCTGTAGTCCAGTTGATCATTAATCATTCAATCATCAAACCAAGTTGAAAGGTAGAAACCAGGCTGACACACACACACACACACACACACACACACACAATCACTCTCTCCCACATACACAAGTAAAGCCTTGTGCCACCTGTGTGTCCGTCTGCCCTGCCAGCGACAGTGCAGTCACCCAGTCCATTTGGTTTAATGGGCCTGTGATGAACGAGTTGCACCGCCATAAATATGGCCTCCTTCACTGTTCCTTTGTCACTCTCCTTCATTTATCCATCCATCCGTCTATCTAGTCATCCTTACAGCCCTCTCTCCTCTGCAGTAATTAATCTGAAAATGCTATAAATCTGCTGTTAGAAGGCTCAGAGTAGGGAGGGAAGGCAAAGATGAGACTAGCGTATGAGAAAGGAGAGACAGAGAGGTACTACGATTGTTCAGGGGAAGGTCAAATTGAAGGGCGAAGGAATTAAAGATGATTTGAAAACAGGGTGAAAGTCTCATTGGCAGTGTTCTCACTTGTCAACCAGTAACTTAACACTAGAAGTGCCAGAATTCCATAACTACTAGAACTGCCGTAAGTTTTCAAAATGGACATATAATTCACTTAACATTAAACATACCGGTAATAAATGATTGCCATTGCCTGAAATGCATTTACCCAGATGTTGAAGTTTTTTCACACCAGTGCCAATACAATATCTGAGTTTCAGCACCGAAAACTTTCTTCTTTTTATACGTTACTTTGATGAATATGAACATGTTATTCCATAACTTATCTAAAACTTATCAAATGTTCAATGTTCTCTAAACATAGGCAGCTGTACAGTAATTTACCTTATGAAATACAGTCTGTAGTTTTAAATGCCTTTTTCGATATGTGGTGCTATGAAGACATTTCACATTTAACCTTAACACGCACCAGAGCTCACTGGTGAATGTTGTTTTTGAGAACCGACTGCGAATGTTAATTAAAATTGCCACTCCCACATTCCAGTTTTCAGGTCGGAATGTGCTTCTTTTTACTTTGTTTTGTAGTGTGATTTTTTTTTCCCCAGAAGGATATGGTAATAAAATTGAAACCCTCTACAGTCTTGCACAAACACAAACACACACACACACACACACACACACACACACACACACACACACACTTAATCTATTCCTTTTGATTATTCTCTCCTCTTATTTCAAATGTATTTAGCCCTTTGCTGCATTTGCTGCCCTTTCTGTGTGTCAGGGATGATGGAAAGGTCGTCTTTGATTTGTTTAGTGGTAACAACAACCATGTCAAAGCTTCTCAGTCTGTGTTGGCTTTTCCAATGGGCTCATTATAATCTGCTGTTTCCCCTGAAATATATTTTGTGAATGGTTTTTTGTGTCCTGTGTTTCTTCTTGTCCACAAGTTGGTTTGGTTGGTGGACACTATTGTTTTTTTAGCTTGTTGTTCTTGGAGAAGCCTAGAAATTGTTTCACATACATATATTTAAAACAGTACACCCAGCACTATGCAAGTACAGGTTGCATAACAACATCTCCAAAAGCTTAGAGGAGCAGTTAAGAGTAGGAGTTTGTGGGTGTTTTTCATAGCTACTTGCACGGTGCAATATGGCTGTTAGCTAACAGCAAAGCTATGGGCGTGTAGGACAAGGGCAGTGAGGGTGTTAAAATCAATCAATGTTTATTGTTAGATATTTCAACCAATAAACATGAATAAGGAGCTCATAAAAGTTATTTAGTGTCATTCCACAATTCAAGGCCATAATGCAGCTGAGGGAATCGTCGCTTTAATATGTGTGGCCATCTTAAATTTGTCTGCATCTTTATTAGACTTTCAGTAACAAACAAAGAGTTACAGCCTGTTATCTATTTCTGTAAATGAAGCTGTGCATGTTTCTCTATCATGTTCAGTTTATCAGCCCTCTTTGTTGAACTTTTGTAGAAACTGTAAACTTCACGTGGTTGCTAAACTTTTGATTTAAAGGCTCCTAACTCTTTGCACTGCCTCTTTTATGCCCAGGTGACCAATAAGGTGGAGCTGGAGCCCAGGCAGTTTGTTGATTGGATGCGTCTGGAGCCCCAATCCATGGTTTGGCT
Organism: Maccullochella peelii; assembly: GCA_002120245.1. NCBI lineage: Eukaryota > Metazoa > Chordata > Actinopteri > Centrarchiformes > Percichthyidae > Maccullochella > Maccullochella peelii. The sequence goes on along the minus strand of LKNJ01002750.1, from coordinate 37,549 downwards.
TCCTGTCCTGCACCGAGTGGCTGCCGCAGAGACAGCGAAACATCAGGCCAAGTGTAACATCTGCAAGGAGTGTCCTATTGTTGGCTTCAGGTAAAACACACACACGCACACATGCTCCAATTCAGCATTTAATTCAGGATTTGTGAAGCACACGTACAAAATAAAGACACAAGTCTGCAACATTTAACACACACAAACACCAAATGTGGCAGTGTTCTGGGTTGTTCTCTCCTGGTTGAGCATAAAGGGCAGATCTGCTCTGGAGGGCAGGCATTTATCTAAATGTCAACAGCTGATACACCACTGACTAAATACCATCCGGAGGTTTGCAATGAAACCTACACACATACTCACAAACATAACAGCACGCTCATATATACACACAAACATACAGTGCACCGCCACATTCGCAAAGTTCACAAAGAGCTGATTGGCTGACAAACAATCCATAACAGACCACCCTCTGATACTGTGCAAGACTGACAATCACACTCACGCATATACTCACACACCCATAGCTGCCTTTGTTATCTTATCTTACACATATACAGTAACAACAGGTAAATAAAGGTGTGCATTGCTGCACATAGTCACAGCTATAGTCGATTTATAATAAAATTTAGTTTTTCACTGACAGTTTAGCAGGGAAAAGCTTTTTCTGTGGCTGGAGATATGTGTAACACCACGCTAAGTGAAGTAGGATGGCAGGATTGTCCCATTCGGATCCCTTGCTTTGCCAGCAGAAAGAGAAATATAGTCAGACATTTGATGAAGCACACGTCTCCCAAGTTCTGTCATTGATCGATGAGAGGGAGCGATGGAGGGAGAGAAAGGCAGAGAGCAAGAGGGAAAGAGGAAGGAAAATGCATAGCAGGCATTTTGTAGATTTTTTTTTTGTAAGTAGCAGTATTTTTTTAAATTTCAAACAAGCAATACATTTGATAAATGTCAACTCAGCTGCATCAAATTAGTGGGATAGTTCAACAAGCCACCGAGCCACATTCAACATGCACCATTTCCTGTGCATTCAAGCAAGCTTGTCCTGAGCACGCATGCATTTACATATTTACTTGCAATGTTGGACCTGCCAACAATAATTTAAACTTAATGGCTCCTGCTACAAAATGCCAGTGAGACATAAGACCTTCATGGTGTTCATGATAATTTGTAGGAGTAATAATGTAAAATTGGATGTTGACCTTTATTTCTTAATGCAGTTTTATTTCGCTGCTTTTCTTTTAATATCTTGTTGGTCATCTTATTTTCTCTTATTGTGCCATGCTTAAGATCAGTGATTCCAAACCAGGGGTACTTGTACCTTACTGGTACTTTTGCAGTTGCCACATACCCCCCCTGTATGTGGAGTAGCTCAACTAATTTGAAAATAAATGAAATTATGGTTTGATTAAAGAAAATTATCAACATATTTGTGTAAAATAACCATCCAAACAGGACCATCCAAATTGGTCTGATGCTTTACTATTGTCACAGTAAGCTACTGTACAAGCTGCTATGACTGCCAGCCATAGTCAGGTGTTACACTTTAGCACCACGTGTCACCTCTAAAAGTTAACAGTAATGGATTAACAGGTAAAATAATTTCATTACCATTATTTTTACTGTTGGCATTGATGCTTCAGTTGTTATTCCTTTATTCCTATTTCAGTCTCTGCTTGAACTGATATTATATTGATAATTTCTCCGTAAAGCATATATACTGGAATCTTATAAAAAACGCTTTTTAACAGAGAAGAAAGAGGATGCCACCTAAGAAGACCAGACAATACAGGTTCCATAATTGACAACCAAAGTTGTTAGTGGATAAACACATTAATTAAGGGCCATCTCAGCACCTCCCGCTGTGAAGGTGAGTTAACGGCCCCTCCTCGTAGTAATATGCTGCGTTTCGGCACGTAATGGCGCATTTGACTTGGTGGTGTCGTGTGCGCTGTTGCGTCCTTTGATATATGGCATTCTCTGGTAGCTCATCAGTCAGCTAACCTTGGGAGAGCTGGAGAGGAGAGAAAGATAAAAGACTTAAGCTATTACGTCTGAATGGCTCCTGTCTCAATTTAGCTCTTAAATGGCCTTCAGGCTACAGCTGCTGCTGAGGACAACATCTTCGACAGTTGTCACATTGTTGTGTTTTGGTGGAAATCTGGTCTGTCACACTGTCAGCATATTAAGAAGGGTTTCAATGTGTGTGTGCGTGCCTGAACACGTGCATGTGGAGGATTGTGTGACAGAGTGACCGTGGAAATCGACAGCTCTTCAGGAGGCCCCAGTATAGCCTGGACTGGAGATGAGTCATGTTTTAGGAGTGCACACACACACACACACACACACACACACACACACACACACACACACACACTCACACACTCACACTCACACACCCTGAGGGCATGAAAGTGACATCTACACACTCTACTTCCCAAATCTCTCTCTCTCTCTCTCTCTCTCTCTCTCTCTCTCTCTCTCTCTCTCTCTAGGTATCGCAGTCTGAAGCATTTCAACTACGACGTTTGTCAGAGCTGCTTCTTTTCTGGGCGCACCGCCAAGGGCCACAAGCTCAACTACCCCATGGTGGAGTACTGCACACCGGTGAGGGAGTAACACACATACATAGACGCACACATTGTTCAGCAGCTCATCTCATATCTCTATTCCACGTACTCGCACACTCCACTCATCCATTTAATGAAAAGCTCATACATTCACACTTAGAGACTTTGGTTATTACAGCAACACATTTATACTGATTTTCAATTTGAAATCTATTACTCAAACTAGACTTCCTGGATCATATTTGATCGTGTCACCAGTGCCTGAACCAGCACGCCCCCTCATCAACATAGCCCCTCTATTTTAGGTCTGAACGCCCACCAAGACCTGCCTTGCAGTCTGCATTCCAATTTATCCTAATGGTTGAAGTCAGAGCTCTGAGATCAAATCGGGTTGAGTCAAGTTCTGTCACACCAAACTCATAAACCATTTCTTTATGGACCTTTCTTTCTGCATGTTGAACCAGGGATGGGCCTTTCTCAATCTGTTGCCACAAATTTGGAAGCACATTGCTGTAGCATTAAGATTTCCCTTAATTTGAACTAAGGCTCCAAGTCCAAACCATGAAAAACAGACCAAAAGTACACAGAAGTATGTGAACAGGAGTGTCCACACACTTTTGGCCTTATAGTTGTTGAGGTGTTTCATGTACAGTATTGCACGTGTACATGAGTGATAAGCATGTTAGACCTAAACCTGACTAGGGACAGCCCACCAAATCAAAGGTTACACAGATTTACCCGATTTACTGTCACCATAACCAGTGCACGCTGACTCCAACCCATACACCAATTCTAATCTTACCTTAACCAAAGATCTAATCTTAGCCCTACTGTTTAATGGTTCACCTTGTGGGGGCTTTATTTTTGTCCACAGCTCCATAGTCTCCATAATGTGACTGTGTAAACAGATTTTTATCCCTCACTGTGATTAATACAAGTTGACATTCCTCCTGCCCCTGGCCTCTACGTTCTACTTCCCATGCAGTTGATTTCCCCAACTTGTTCCACAATCAGCCCTCCCGACAGACCTCTGGCTTAATTTGAATTTACATACAACAAATGGTAAAATACTCTTGGCTCTCTGAGGTCTTTTTTTAATAATTTCTGCCAGAAAGCAATATTTCATTTTACTACTACGCAGAGAGAAGAATATTAGGAAATGGGGAGCTTGACGAAATTGAACATTGCTCTCTTTCTCAATTAGGATCGCACACTTGTGGGCCAATATCGTTTCAATATTGCTTAATGTCAGCCTTTGACTCGAGTGGAAACGTTTCTCATTTCTGTCTTTTAATTTGCTTTTTCAATTTTGCAAATGGGATAGATATTGACTTTGGAGGGGCAGCTGCAGGGAGTAGTGATCATTCTTCCCTGAGTTAAGATGCCCAGCAGCTGCCTGCCACGACTTTGAAAAAATGATATCTTCATTTCAGCTTTGCTGCAGCGACAAACACTTGAAATGTTGGTTTAAGATTATTAAGGCAGCTATAGGGAATGTTAATCAACTTTATCGGAAAGGAAAAAATAAACTGTGACTTCAGAGAGGATTTAACATTTCTTTTTTCACATTTTGGAGTGTCACATCTCTAAATCAAAGTGGATTTTATTAGGATTTTTGACAATGATCTGCACACATCCCCATAAAATGAAAGTATGTATTTCCGAATTCTTCTGAATTACAGTGAAGGTTAATTCAGATTACTTTTAATCTTCCTGAGATGTCTGTACAGCTTGACCCACCCTGTGGTCAGTTCAATTGATTAGACACTATTTTTAAATGATTTGTGTACATCTACATATCTACATTATTAGGGGCAGAATAAGGACACTATTAGACTCTCCTAGACTCTCTTAGAGCTGGTTGCAAGCAGCTAGGCAAGACAGACTTTGGTTAGATCGTGAAAATTGGAACTGTGCTGATGTAACAGCTATGCTGGCAGGTGTTGTTAGAAGGACAATAATCAGTGCATCAGAAATCTGGTGCGTTTGGCAGAAAAGAGAGGCTCATGACAGCAGCCTGGAAGCTGCAAAATGTCCCGTGAAAGACTGAGAGCAAAAGACGAAAGATTGTATGCACTGATTAAATGAATATTTGAACTTATCAGCCATAATGTTAAGCTCTATGTCTGCCAGAAAGCAGCCACAACATATCACCATCACTACTTTGAAGAATGGCTGTGACCCCAGCAATACTGTTCGTAGGCTTTTCAGCACAAACAACTGGTAGACGTGTGAGGATAAAGGGAACAGTGAATGGAGCAAATACAAGCAACTTATCGAGGACCGCTTGCTTCGCAGTGCCAAACACCTTACAGTGGTGCAGCTGCTTATGTTCTGCATGAACAATGACCTTAAGGACACAGTACAGTGAGATCAATACTGGAATGGCTGTAGAACAAAAGTAAGAAAAACCTTGAAATGCTTGAAAGGGCATATTACTTGAAACTTGATGTTCATAAACACTGCATATCCAACTCAACAGAGCTTTATTGATCTTAAAGATACAGTAGACTGGTAGCAAATCACCCAAATCTACCAGTTCCAGGCTGTTCGATGCATCCAAGACCCAAATCTGTAATTACTGCTGGAGGGAAACCAAATGAAAGCTCATCTGAATCAACTTATTGTGTCATTTCAAATCCTGCAGTTCAACTGAACTTTATTCGACACCTTTCAAGTTTTTTATTGTTTCTCTTTGTTTCTTCTAAAAATGTCGCTATCATAATTAAATTTCCCTTCTCCCCATGCTCAAACCAAATTGTGTTTCAGTTTTATATCTTTGAAAATATCAAGTCTATATTGAATAATGATGCTACCAAAAACAGATTTTGCAGAGATTTAAAGATAGATAGTGGCTTTTGTGGGTGCGGTCATTTAATAAGATTTGTTCTTTCATCTTTGTCATGCTGTTTATTTTATGGCCACAATATTGCTTTTTTTATTAGGTTTTCATTTATATGGGAGTGGCATTTTCATAGTTCCAATGGGTTTTGTCAGTGATATTGAAGAAGCCAAATTTGGTGCTGTGCTGTATTGATTACTGTAATTTCAATGTTTTTACCTTTCCTAAGTGGAGATGCTGTTCGACTGTGACTGGTGCCTCTAGTGCTCATCAGGGGGCGTCCTGGTGGCCTAGTGTTTATGACCCACACCCTATAGCTTCAGCAGTTCAATTCCAGCCGGGGACCTTTGTTGCATGTCATAACCCCCCTTTTCTCCCTCTCTCCCGTTGTTTTCCTGTCTATATCCACATTGCCACTATCTAATAAAGGCAAAAAAAAAAAAGGTCTGTTCAGTCACACAGAAAGGAGTTCTCACACACACACACTCACATGTATAAACTCTTTATAAATTCTCCTTCAGCTTTTGTAATTGTTCTGTAATTGGTGTTGGTTTGCTCAAGCTACCATTTTAAATTGCGTGGATTAGTCAATAAGCCAAGTGAACTAATAGAGTCGGCTCATTTACGCATATTTGTCAACTGGGAGTTGTGTGTGCATGTGTTTGTGTGTGTGTGTGTGTGTGTGTGTGTGTGTGTGTGTGTGTGTGTGTGTGTGTGTGTGTGTGTGTGTGTGTGTTCAGGTGGATGTCTGAATCCTCTGCAAAGGGATTCTCTCTCCCTCTGGTCAGACTGTTGTGGTAATTTGTTGTTTGCTTGCAAAGCAGAAACCACTTCTGCAGGAGGAACACCTTTGCTAAGTATCTAATTAGCAAAAGACATACTCTTCTACACATATGCATATGCTACTTATGTGTGCACAAGAGACCGTGGAAATGCAAGCGCGCGCGCACACACACTGCAATAAACAAACACAAACTTTGTCTCTCTCTCGTAGACGACATCAGGTGAGGACATGCGCGATTTCACCAAAGTGCTGAAGAACAAATTCCGATCGAAGAAGTACTTTGCCAAACATCCTCGGCTTGGTTACCTACCAGTCCAGACTGTTCTAGAGGGCGACAACATGGAAACGTAAGTAACACTTAAGTGTCTGTATGAAACAGATCAGTGCTTAAATCTGATAATCACCCTCTTTTGGAAATGTTGAAGTTTTTGCCAACTGACGTCCAAATACACACATCCTAATGCTCTACTAGCTGCTACGAACCACAAGCTAATGGTCAAGTGTGATTTTATGGGCGGGGTTAGCTAATCGCCCCAAATCACATTTGATTGGATGAATTTACGCCCCCTAGTTCAAGATGAGTCATCAAATAAATGCTAATGTTTTCCAGGAAGAGAGAAGAGATGGATTTAGCTATAAAAACACTAAAAAATGGCATTTCTGCCAGAGATAACTGAACAATTAACACAAGGAGACAGAATTAGAACTTGGAAAATGCCTTTCTTTATTTCACTGTATCTTTTAAACCAAGGCTGCTTGTGACAAAATGCTTAAACTGTGATTTAAAGTGGTACTTCTGTGATTTAGAATTGCACATCCGTAACATTCAGGGACCTGCGAGAGTCAGATTCAAATAAGAATGGTCGGAATCGATGCTGAAGAGGCTGAGATATCCTGACTCAAGCTCCCAAAACCTTGGATTCTACACTTCCCAAAATGCAACTTGATAGCGCCTTTCGTTAGAACCTCCCTGCTTGGCTTTCATTTATTACTTTTTAGTGAGTGATAACACCTGTAATACAATATTTATATTATATTATAATATTTTCTTCTCAAGAGCCACACAAGACATTATACAGCAGCTTCCACCGGCTGAGTTGTACTCCTCATGACTGACTTTGACATGTAAAATTGATGGAGTGCCCCTTTAAATGTGTCTTACGGTCAAATCTCTCACTCTGTCATAAATATCCTCAGGTCACAGGTTATTAATGCCTGACATTCACACACACACACACACACACACACACCAGTGCTACAGTGTGTGGGAAGTGTTAATTTCCCACTCAGTTTATGTGTTTATTTACCCGTCAGTCCAGTCTTTACCAGGTGCCGTCGCTGTACTGTAGATCTCCTGCCTGCAGCACCTGCCCAGTGACTACGCCTGATTTATGTCCCTGCTCCTGCCAGCCGTAAATCCCCCGGAGAGCCTTTTAACTGGGCTCACATTATGCAGACGCCCCAGGCACGCTCCTCATCCTCTACACTGGAGTGTGTGTCTGACTTGTGGCCTTGTCGAATACCAGCCCACTTGCCCTGTGTGCTCCGAGACTGTCACTCCTAGTTACTTGGTTTTTTTTTTGTTTTTTTTACATTTTTTCCATCTATCTATTGTATCTGCCTGTCAGTATTTTGTGTAATATGGCGTCACTCAGTCACTCTTAATGTTACATTCTGACATATCCCGCTCATGCTGTCTTACTTTTGAACAGTGTCGTTTTGCATCTTGTAAGCAGCAAAAACTCTCAAAGGATGTTCATGCGTGCACTCACAGTGTCTCACCTGTTCACTTGTGATAGATTTCCCCCGGCATCCAGTTGCACACAGTCTCCTCTCAGATGGATTGCACTCCCTCTTTCATCCCTCCCATACCATCCCTGCCCATCCTCCTCCTCACCTCCCACCCTGCTCCATTCTCACTTCCCTCCTCTCTGAAAAATGACTCCTGCAGAGATGCCGGCCTGATAAATGCCTCTAAAAGGTAGAGGAATTGTGGCGAAACACAGAGATCTTTTCAAAATATGGCAGAAGGCAATGGAGACTTTAGGACTATTTCATGGTCATCATTTCCCGTCTTTTTTACTGCATTAGGTCTCTCCTGTGAGCTGTGGGCTATCCACATGTTGCCACAGGCTTGAGTACACTATAAACATCTTAAATAAGCCTGAATGTGCAATTTCTCGCTTTTGGACTGTCTATAAGATCTGGCTCAAACATACGACCAGTGTGCTCAGCATACCGCATTCATTTTAGACCTATATTGTCACAGTTCAGTGGCGTTCGCCATCTCCATGTCACTGAAAACGAATACTGTGACCTAAATTGAAATGGATTTTTCTGTAATTGGAACAAGGTCTAGGCCCCTGCGTAAAAAGAGGAATTATACAGATTATGTAAACATCAGAACATTTGCTGCCATGTTTGTTGTAATAAAAATATATGATTGCTCCCAATTTTTCAACTTCAAAATATAGTGTATGTATATGTGTGTATTTTTTATATTTGTGTCTAATACAAATCTGATAAATCAGTAAACTGAAAAAACCCCCAACTTATTAATAACATCATCCTGGATATCATGCTTAAAGGTTCCAGAAAGTATTCCAGTTTCTCTTGTTGTGTACAATATTAAACAACTTTAAGAGATTTCATTCTTTAAAAATCCCCCCAAACCTTTTTAATGTGTTGTCAGGCTCCAGTGGTCGTCTTAACAAAGCAAACTTCTAAGAAGTTGTCATTTTTATAGTCCTGTAGCAGCCAAAGAGAAAATTAGATTGTCTGCTGTATAATTGCCCTCCCTAATGCACTCGCTCGCTGTCTCTCTCCTTTCCACTCTTGTATCATCATTTCTCTTTTTTAATTCCACCCCCTCTGTTTCTTTCCACCTTGAGAGAGCAAAACACCACCTACTCTCACCTCCCACTTATATCTTTGCCTCATTTCACGGCAGATAGGATTTCTGATTCGTCACAGCTATATTTGATAATGTGAAAGAACCGTTCTAATGGTTTCCCACTCAGTGTTGGTTTTTTGCTTTTTACCTTACACAACCACATAGAGCAGATGAATCTCTGCTGCATTAGGCCTTGCAGAGAGGTTAATGGGCTTGAACATGGATTTGAAAATTAGTGGCAAAATCTTTTTTCTTTTTCTTTTTCTCAGAATCCAGTCTCAACAAAATAATTTAATTGTGCCCAAGTAAATTAGTTTAATTAATTATTATTGATTGATTTTTCTTTTCAAATTGCCCACTGATGGTGGTGGCGAGCACTGTCTAAATCTGGATTTGTAGTCCAGGCGGCCCAAGAAAATTGCTTGGTAGTAAATAACACTCCTCTTAAGTGTCAGGTAGATTACATGTTGCATGGTTCTTTGCCTCCAAATTGTCCACTTAAACTTCCAATCATACACAGTGAGTACATCTGCAGAATTTATATGTGCACACAAAAGCATCTACACAAGACTCTGTGTGTTTACTTTAATGTCCATGCAAAAGATGAAAACAGTATCTCTCTCAAACTGTATCTGTATCTTACACTCACACACACACACACGTGATGCAGAAGTATCTAATGTTTTCATTTGGAACAATAACCTTGCTTTTTAGTATTTTGAACACACTCTCAGATTTAATGGAATATGCCATATTCTCACTGAAAAGCAACATTTTTTAAATTGAGGCAATACAAATTAAGATACAGTATACATAATAGATTCAGTGGTGGGGATCTTTTACCCATGAATTCTGACCATAGCTCCGCCTGTTGAGACTTTTAGCACAGTACCAGTGAAATGTGAACAGGGATCTGCTCGGTACCCAGTTACGGTACTTCAGCAGGCACAACAAGCCTTCCATCCAAACACACTTGTTACAGTGGCCACATTTGTCAGACTCCAAATACTCCCAAGGTCTCTGCTGTTGTGATTTCTCCCCTCTCTCTCTTTTCTTCACTCGTTTTTTATTCATGCTTCATTTCCAATATCTTCTCTCTGTTAACAATAACTTGTGTTTCTGTCTTCACTACAAAACTACTTCTTTTTCATGTGCATCCATCTGAAGATTAAACTTATGTCATTGTATGTGGATCAGAAAAACGTGGTTGAAAGGAAAACCATCTACAATCTACAAATCAATTTTTGGCAAAAATGAAAACTGACATCACTCCCCTGAAAAACAAAATGAGCACACTGACTGTTTCCTTCTGGCAAAGATGTCGGTGAAGGCGCGTAAAATGCTGCACAGGCGGCTCTGAATAGTTAGCTCAGTCTGCCCTGCAGGCCCCGATCGCCTTTTCTCTGACTGTCTCCTATTTTCTCTCTTCTTCGTCTGAATCCCCTGCTACATTTCAAATTCTCCTCGCAGCTACAGAAGTGTGACTACACTGGCTGCCCTGCTGTGAGAAATACAGCCACCATGCGGCACGTCGCCCTCAGAATTTCCCTTCTCTAATGCGGGAACAAAAGTGCGAGGCAAAAGAATGTCAACCTCAACTGTTGGAGGCTGGCAATTTCTAGCCAGCCTCCTCAGTGAAAACAACACATTTCTTTGTGTTTTTGAGATTCATAGGGTGTCCCATTTGTTTACAAAAAACAATCTATGCTCTGCGTCTCTAAGAATTAGTTATCAGTTATCACGGACTGGAAACCAGAAACTTAAAAGTGCTTTATGACTTCAAGACACATGCCTCTAGCATCCTGGTTTGTCACACCTGGTTTGTCACTTCATTTTCTGGGTTCTTATACACCAAATGTATCTTTATAACATAATGTACTCAACAGCAGATTAACTAAAAAATAGGTTCTATATATGTTTTTGCTGGAATGCTATTACAGTAAATCCTGCTGGAAATAAATGAGGAAAAGGAATGAATTTGGGCCATATCATTCTGTATGCAGGAGGATTTGTAAAAACCAATTAAATGAAATATGTGTGACAGCAACAAAGTCAACTGACATAATCAGCCTTTTTCTGTGCGAGCTTTCATACACACAACCTGGGTATACAGTGTGCTGACAGGTCCAATCGTCCATCTTGACCCTTTCAAAACTGACTGTCAGCCTACACATTTTCTGTGTCACAAGTCTATTTTGAAGCGGGTTTCAGGTAATGTCACGGGAGGATAATCACAACCTCATGTGGTGTATATGTTGGCGACTGTTTTACATGCCTTCCCTCTGTGTTGCGCTCATTCAGATCAGTGCCCCTCTGTGTTGAGTCCAGCCACTGAGCTGCTGGACAGACTTTTCCTTCCACCTCTTCCTCCACCTGCTGTGTTTTTGTTTGTGACCCACTTAAGTGGTTTTGATTTTGAAATTCTTTGTGGTACCTTAACTCCCCCTCCCTCCTTCCCTCCCTCCCTGCGATTCTCTTACAGTCCCGTCACCCTCATCAGCATGTGTCCGGAGCAGTATGAGTGAGTATCTACGCCACCAGCAGCACCACATCGTCTCCAGACTGGAATGCCTTTTAACGACACCTCCTTTACTGCCTTCTCTCCTCACTCACCTCCCCCTAAGTCCTCACTCCAACTAAACCATGACGGCACTGCATGTTGCCTGCCTGCCTGCCTGTCTGCCTTATCCACTGGCTGAACATGCAACCAAAGAAACTCACCCATTGTCTCCTCACCGTCACCTTCTTCTCCTCTCTAAAGCATCCAACTAGCATTCAGTCGCTCATCCCAGCAGCGGCTGTCAAAAACCATCCGACCGCTCCGTAGATCATCCTGCTCTCCCATTTCTCTTTCTAGGATCATCAGATTTGTTTTCTAGGTGATGTTGTGAAGGACCATTAGGTTCTGTGTATACCTCTGTGTGTGTGTGAGAGCGAGAGTGTGCATGTGCCTGTGAATCTCTGTGTGTTAATGAGGTTGTGTGAGCATGCTGAATCTCATTCATCTCCATTACCCCATTCATTTCCAGGCTGTCCCAGTCACCTCAGCTCTCTCATGATGACACCCACTCCAGGATAGAGCAGTATGCCAGCAGGTACGCACTGCATTCTCCAATCATCATCTCATCAACTCAGATGCCACAAGGCACACATATCTAGAATTGCTAATGTTGCACATTTAAAAAGCTTCATTATAGAATGAGAAATCCATTTTTAAAGGACCTTACCAGTGTCCATTTTATTCAGTGGATACAATAAATGCAGACATGATATTGATTCTCAACCAAATCAAATCATTATACAATGATTTTAAGAGATAAATAGAAACCTGTTGCTGCCTGGAAGTGATGGAAATTCACATATAAAATGGAAAATACTATATTATGCTTTGGAAAAGGGTCAACAAAAATGTTTTAAGGAAGCATTTAAAGAATTGTTGTAATACCTTTAGACTGTACAGTAAAGCTTCCAGGAAATCATATAAATCCAAAGTATATTGAATGTCTTGATTAGTTGCTCCTGTGTTTCCGGAAGATGAGACGTTTCTTGTGGAAAAAAAGCCTTTTTTCCCTCTTTTGTTATTTATTCTCATTACACTATGAAACAGATCTCAAATCGACACTTTTAGGTCAGAATCAAACAAAATCTATCAAAGAATCCTGTTACTTATTTTGGGAATATCAACTCGCTCTATTGAGCTGGGACATTACAAATGCAGAAAGAAGGAAATAGCGTGTTTACCGCTAAATGTGAGGGAAAAAATAGGCATTTTACCTTAATTTATGTCCTAAACGTGTAATTTAGAAACCTGTTTCATCATGCAGTTATAGACAAATGAGAGAAGCAAAAATGTTATTCTCTAGTTTCCCCTCAGACAGCAGGGCAACAACATGATTTCTCCACAAAAGTTCAGTGTAACATTAAATATGGAACCATTAATGTCAGCCTGAACTTTTCAGTATATACATAGTGGAAAACACTGCATCTCTAGATATTTTATAAACCTTAAGTGCAGTGGAAATAGGCTGTTTTGGCTTAATAATTGTCATTATCTTTTAGTAAACTATTGCATTTCTTTATTGTTTGGTGTCAGGGAGTGTACAAACAACAACAATCATAAAATATACTTTTGAGCATAGTGTATCTGCTCTTTATTTTGTGGTGTTTCGCATTCATTAAATCTCAAATGACTGTCCAAGTCTGCTCTGTGAGTGAACATGCAGCCTCCCACCTCTTTGAATGGTGACATTATGGATTTGCTGCTGAGATCAGACTAGCAACAGACCAGCCCGATGGCTGTTTTCAGCCGCCCACTTCAAATGATCCTGCTGCGCACATCAACACACCCATGTACACAGCGTGTGATCTGCAGTTAATCACTACCAACATCAACAAACTAATGTTCTGCTGCACCGAGATTGAAAACCTGTCATGTTTGATTTCAAGATATGTCTGAATATTGAGATCCCACACTTGCACAAATCCCATCTTGGCCCTTGAATGAATCTCTAATCAGTCCGAAGCTTATCTTCTCTAAAGCGGACATGGGTTACATGTGTCAAAACAGAACCCAGCGTGTCCTTCCACACAAAGCTTTAATCATGGAAGGCTACAGGCCAGACAGAGCCTGTAGCCTTCCATTGGTCACACACCATTAACCTTCGCTCAGTGTTTCTGGCTGCATTGTTTTATCAGCAGTGACACAGGCATGAGCCTTGTGAATTAGAATTTTAACTGAATTATAGATGCTGACATTGTAGGTTACAGTGTAGCTTATAGATTTTTATGGACAAATGCACACAATTATGAGATTTCACCTGCAGGATTTATAACTTTAAATAGCTCCCTCCATGCATATTTTGTCATAGCTCAATTTCATCATTCATGGTCTTAATCTGCTGGACAACCCTGCTGCCTCTCTGTTACAGAGTCCAGCAAATACAGGCTTTGATCTGGGGAACCAGCCTCATTAGCATGGCTGCCATGACCAGAAAAATGTTTTCCCCACAGCCACAATCACACATCTCTGCTGTACATCTCTCAAATATCTCAACAAAGATGGTTGTGCACACAAACACTTGACCTTGGTCATTTGTCATTTAACCTGCTTGGAGACTTCTCTACATTCTTTGAATTTGAATTGGTGTGCCACTGTGGCATTGAAATCCTAATTTGTTGACATCAGTGTATTGCATTTTGATGAGACGATGATGAGTTTAAATGCTTCAGTTTTAGCTGGTAATTTAAGTTTCAGTCACTGATGAGGGTTTCTTTCTCAGGTTGGCCCAGATGGAGCGCTCCAACGGCTCTCTGCCCACAGACAGCAGCTCAGCCACAGGAAGCATGTAAGTCACAGCTGGTCATTTCCAATATTTTTTATTAATATTCAGTTTCTACATTTACTTCAACATATAAAACATTTTCTTTTTCAGTTGTTCTAACCAACAACAACAACAAACTTTGGTCCAAAAGTCAAGTAAAATGTTCCATGTTTGTTGATATTTGATTTCATTATAACTCTGAGACATCTTCCTGTGCACTGTTTACCTGTCAGGTAGCCCAAAAACTTGCCTTCCCTGCTTTCAGTGAAATAACAAGGTGGCTTTCCACATTCCTCACAAGAGAGGGTGTGAGAATAGAGAATGGTTTTGAGAGAGCAAAAGGAGTGTGGAGTGAGGGGGGAAAAAAAGACAATGGGATGTGGTTGAATACAGCGGGAAGGACGGGAGAAATGTAATGGATTAGAGTGCCAACAATGAGAAGTGAGAGTGATTGGTTTCAGGATCTCTGATAATGACCAGTTATCTCTGATCAGAGGAGATGAGAACGTGGCAAACTTGAAAAAGAAAAAAGAAAAAAAACAGAAAAAAGGGGGGGAAAGCTGATGAGGAGCACGAGTACTGAAGCTACTGATAGTGTGTGTGTGCGTGCTTGTGTCTGTGTGTGAAGGGATGTGTATGTCTTCTGCAGGCCATTCGAGTTGAAGGGTGTATTTGTCCCTTTTCCCAACTGAGATCCTAATCGGGGGAATGAGCTCTTGAGGTTCAAACGCCCTCTGAGCTCATGGACACACTAACACGTGTGTTGAAACAGAAAACACACACATAGGCACACACTTGTCACTGTGTTGTTCTTGTCTTTGGAGGGAATCACTTTTTGTTCCCTTCACCTGTTTTGATAAGACACTTCTAGATCTCTAGATCTCAAGATATCCCAGATCATAGACCATCATCATAGATTTGGAAATTAGCAATGTGTGTGATACTGTACAGAGAGGGTTCAGAATATTTTTTTTTATCTCAACAATTTCAAGTAGCACAAAGCCAAAAATCTACTTTCTTACACAAGTGTGTTTTGAAGTGCTGAAAAGTGTTCACCTGGAGAGCAAAGAGATTCCCCATATGGCAGACAGGAAAGGAAACAAGTTTACAGTACAGAGTATTACAGCACAACAGTGAAAAGGCACATGGAAAAAGTTTAAACCTTTGAGAATGTTGAGTGAAGATGAAGTGAAGCATCAAGCTGCATTCTGTTGTAGGTTGCGTCCCCTGCTGATGTGCGTGCGTCATGTGGACCACTGCTCCCACACTTCACCTTCATCTGACCCTGCCGTGTAGAATAGCAGTTTTAGAAACAGGAGGTGTTCGATTGAAGACTCCCTAAAGCTCTCTCTGCTTTCTAGCTGATCAATAGCAGGACAGAAGAATAGGAAGACAAAACGTGTTGGTGAGCAGGAGAAGGTGGAAACAGAGGTGGATTTATTTTCCTCTCAGAGCTTTCGTTATGCGGGACAAACACATTATCCCCACTCCTCCTCGCTCTTTTGTGCTTTGTTCTCTGGCTTATTTAAGAGAAGAAGCCATTATCTTTGCCAGCTCTGAAACAACACTGACGCTCGTACGCAGAAGTGTGTAGAGCGTTAATGAGGTGAGGAAGATGATGGTTGGTGAAGGCTAATGGGTTTAACAGCAGAGGGAAAAAAACACCCACTAGGGCACATTTAGAACATAATCACTCACTTTTACATCAGTGTCATTTCTGCTGCAAAACAACAACAGCCACAATGTAACTGTGAAGATAAAAAGTGCACAATCCTCCAAGAAAAAGGAAATTTAAATGCCAATCTCAAACGAAGAACTAGTGCATTTTTTCAGTACACATCTTTGACAAGAATGGCTTTGTACTTATCAGCATGGAGCGCAATACAGCACCCATGTACGTACTGCATACTTTAAATTTCAAGAAAAAAAATCATTCTTTTTTTATCTAATGTACATTTTTTGTAATGCAGAGCTAAATGTGGTTATTATTCTAAATAAAATGAATAACGAAGCTCTCAGTGAGGAAACATAAATAAACTTTAATTTATTGCAGTCTGAACAGTAATTAGGAAGAAAAATTAACTACACCCAATTTGTCTTCTGTTGTAGATTATTATTGGTGCTTTTGTGGAGGATAATTAACTTATTTGAATGGATTCCCCCACATATCGGCTCTTCATTTTGTCTAAGAGCTGAATAATGTTGAAATCTTTGTGGTGAAAATTGCTACTTGGGGGGAAAAAAGGCATCATTACAGCCAGCTTAATTTCCTAAAAATACTTAGAATACAGTACAAAAACATACATACAAGGTCTTTCCAGGGAATTTGCTACTGTGTCGTAAATGTGATAACATTCACTTAAATGTTACTGTGCTGCAATAAAATGTCATTCCCATTAGTTGTGAATGAAGTATGGGCTGTTTTTAAAAGGCCAGAATCAGCCAGTAGCCCCGTTTCTTATACCCCAATGTGCCCATCAAGCCCTACTTTTTCCAGGAGAAAGTAACTTTGAAATCCGGTGTAAAAATAATTGTGCTTTATAGATACCACTAAAGTAAGACAGCCCACTCAGCCATATCTTTCCTCAAAAGAAGAAGCTGTACATTGTGTTGTCAGACTTCTCAGCTACAAATTAACTCTCCTTCCTCTTCCTTTTTAATGTCTTTGGTGTGGAGTGGTTGATTGTCTTTCCTCTCTTTTTGTAAGATTTATTCTTTGCCGCCTACAGCCGATTTCACCCAAGCCTCTTTGTCTATCACACCACTCCATCTGGTTGTTTGCGAGGATACACACACGCGCACACACACACACACACACACACACACACACACACATAAACGGCACAGAAATGATCCCCATGCTTGACATGATTGTCGAAGGTGCCTTCTTGGCAGTGTTTGAGCTTATGAAAACATGCATAGTGTAACATGGATGACTGCCTTTGCCAATTACATGCATGTTTGGCTTTTGGCTTGTATTTTCTGATCGTTCAAAGCCTGCAAACACTGATTTGGATTCGCTGCCAGCTGTACAGTGATATCAATAATTGGTATGTGTGTGTGTGTGAGAGAGAGAGCTCTAGAGATAAAGTGTGTGTGCATGTGCCTTCAGTGCTTGTGTCATTTTTGTCCCGCGTTGCTTTTATCTAAAAGGGAATCCTTAATTAGGAAGTCGGTGTTGCCCGTTTTCTCCGACCTCCAGCCAAAGCACAATGTTGTCATCGATGCCTCGGTACGTCACAGAGGAGCGAGACTCCCCGCTTCCCTTTTTCCGCCTGGCTTTTTTGTTTGGTTATCTCTCGTTTTCCAGTCTTTCCCCCAGTGCTGTCCCTTTTTCTTGTCTTTTGATATTTCATCCTTTATTCCTGTCCCTCCTTTAATTTCTCTAGCCCTTTTCTTTTTAACCCTCCTTTCATCATACCCTATCCTCCCCTCTTTCTCTTCTCTGCCTTTCATCATTTTCAGTAGTAGTCTAATCATGTTTGACCTATGGGCCCAGGCAACCTTCAGATTGCACTAAGCACAGAGGTAAACATTAAAATACTTTTTTTTTTAAAGCCCTGCCTCATAAGCAATTCGACTCCAGTAAATGAAGTTGCTGGACTTTACTTTGATCAGTCCCCAAATGTGGAGGTCCCACAGAAAGTGAGGTTTTAACATCTCACCTGAGGGGAGGAATGAAAGATTCATAGCCTCTTCCCCTCTTTCATCTTCTCCATTCTTTTTCTCTCTTGTATTCCTGATTTCCTTGTTTTTCTTTCTCCTTCTCCTGTTTCCCTCACTCACTGTTTCCCTCTGAGCTCAGTCTAGGCAGTTGATAGCACTATTCAGCTTGAGATGAGTTGCTTGCTTTGTGATATGTTAGCTAGGCATCGGGCCTAGAGACTATTTTTGTTGGGTAAAGACTGTAAAAGTCCCCTCAGCCGTGTCCTCGCTCACCCTCACCAAGCACAACACTCACATTCACGATGCATTGCAACTAATAGCCTCTGCATTCATCCCCATTACTCACATTCACATAAATTCTTCTCCCACACTGCTGCTCTCTTCCTCTCCGCAGCATCTCTTTCCTCTCTGTGTTCCTTCCTCTTCAACCAGCACTACACTGCCTGAGCCTCCAGTCCTTCACTGTAGTTCCTCTTTCTCCCAATATTCTAGAGCAGGTGGTTTGTGAACCAGCTCTACCCCCTGCAGTCCCCATTTCCACACATAATGATCCCCTTCCTGCTGTCCTCTGGGCTCCCCCTGCCAGCAATAATGTCCTGCTGCAGCGTCTTGTTGCCAGGGACCTGGCTAATTGGTCACTCAGTTTGTGCTGGACCTCCGTCCTCCTAACCCCCGCAGACAACACTACCACCAATTTTCAAGTTTGTCTACAGGAACAGAACCTTTCCTCATCACTTTTTTCCCTTGTCACAGCATACCCATATTTCAAAGAGAAACGTCTGTGTTGGTATATTGCCACATGTTGCAGCAGTGGCAGTGTGAAATTCGACTTCCTGTCTCTGCCAGCTTTCTCTGTCATTTATCAGTCACTCAGCAGTTTCAGCATGGCTTCAGTGTCCACATTGGAGTGAAATTGATGAATAACTACATATATGTGGGCACGCATGTGACGAAAGACTAGAAAAGTTAGATTTGTGTAAAAAAAAGTCAAGACTAAGTAAGGAACATGTGGAAGGAACTGTTTAAAAGAAAAAGGCAAGGAAGAGCTACTGGAGAGAGGAGATAAAAAACACTAGAATAAACATTTCTTTAATTGAAAGTGCAGAAAGGTTCAAACATATTGAGGTCCCTGTTTTGGAAAGTTTAATTCATGTCTCTTTTATCATTGGGGCCTTACTTTTGTTCTAAATATATGAAAAGCTGAACTTCTCATTTATTTCCAAATTCTATTCTTAAAGAAAAGAATGCTCTAAACGTGTGCTTCAAATCACACAAGGAGCTTAGGCTGGTTAATGATGAAAACCTTTCTCTCTTCAGCGTATATGGAAGACTACTGGCTTGGGAGATTGTTCCTTTTATGTGAAAAGAGGCGAAAGCCTTGTTCTGTGTAGCTTTCATTAGCTATCCACTCGCCCCAGTCCCTGGTCATGAAATAATATAATTCATGTCGTGTCTGAGAAAGAAAAAGCTTCCTGTAGGTAACCTCTCTTATTATGCATGCGGTAATAATGGCATTCCGAATATTTTCTGAACACTCATTGATTGTCTCCTATGGTGAAATTCAAGGGTGTCTTATGTAAAACCTGAGACGTTTGCCAGTTTGCTCTCCAGAGCGTATTTGATTAACTTACTCATTATAGCCAAGGATTATGCACTCAGTTATGGTCTGGCCCTGATAAGAGTGTGTGAACCAAGTTTATAGCAAGTCACCGTGTATTTTAGAAGGTGCAAAGAGTGCCTGCCTGGGTATCACTGACTGAGTTGTGGCTTAAAGTACCGCACCGTTTTCAGCTCATAGAGGTCAGTACAGTATTCTATCACAACACGTAAAGCAAATAAAGAACAGCTCCATGAGTGCTGATTCTTGATTTTCATGTGTGGTCGTTGCTATTAGTTACCTAAACTAAATTACCTGCTTTTTGATTTGTCTAATGGCTTTTTAGGAGGATTGAAATACAGTATCTATAAAGTAATGGATAATTCCATTGAATTACAACTTGGATCTTGTTTTTGTAGTTTTGGCCAACATTCCTATTGGTAATAGTACCATAGTGCTCAATAAGTTAATTGCTTTGATCTGGGAATGCAGCAACATTGCTAAAAAGAAGTCCAGCGGGGCAAGAAACACAAGCAGTCATGTGATCAGGTTTTAAACAAGACTCCAGGTTAGTTGAAGTTAACTGGAAAAGAAAATGAAGGCGTGCAGTAAAATTATTACCCAAACTGTTTGTTGTAAATGTCTTCCACAGTTTACAGATCGACTTTGTGATTCCCAACCCACCATAGTTACCATAGTTGTGCATGCACACAGTTTTCCTGTGCCATGATAGATTAGTAATAACATTTCAGGTTTGCTCAGTTTCACTTTTACTTTCAAATTAAATAGTTTTGGTAATTGGTTTGTTTACAACCTGGCTGACTGCCTGCACACCTGTGTTTTTTTCCCTGTTGAACCCAGATCTCAGAAATAACTATGGTGAGTACATGTTGTCTTAACCGATAGAAGCAATGGCCAAAGCTGCAAAAATAAGCTGTAATAAAATGAAAATTCCTGTTAAATCTATAGCACAGTATATATTGTTATGAGTAATAGCAGACCATTTGTCTAAAATTATATTTTTGTTCTCATAGTCTAGATATATTCTTTTTAATGTTATGTCACCGCAGGATATTAAAGTCACAGAATGACAGCCTCAGCACTGCTGGATATTTGGTCAGGCTGAATCCATAAAGTAGAGTCAGTAGTGCATAGAAAGCCACACGTGGAGCCACCATGCCACTAAACATTTTCAGCCAAACTCCATTTCAAGCTATCAAACTGGCTGAGGAAATGACTCAATGTCACTTTAGCAATGGCAAGGACTTTTATATAACAGTCTGCCATGCATTTTTGTTGTTGTTGTAGTTATTTTGTTTTTTTGTGCGTGTGTGGTTGTCAGGTTTTAGTCTTCAAGGCTCAGGTTGTGTTTCAGAAGGAAGGTGACAGCTGGGCTTTGGCGAGACCTGGCACCCCATTTCAGATCACCAAGATAGCACATAAGGAGACGGACACGTAGACACACATACAGATACACAACAGGAGACACCAGCTGCCATTTCTCCTTCACTCCCTCCCTCCATATCTTTCCTTTCCTTTATCCATCTGCCAGGCACCTTCTCTTCTCTGCTCCCTCAATCTCCCCACAGCCCTCCCTTATTCCAGTGATCAGATAGTAGAGACTGACACATCTGTGTTCCACCAGGGATTGTGGTGTTTACAGCGTAGCAGACCTACAATAGCTGAAGATCTTATATATCATGGCAGCTACCACAGCTATCTTTGTTTGGATTAGATGCTTGGAAGCTGCAGGTTTTATTTGTATTTACAGCACGCTGGCTTTTCTTCTCATAAGTTACTTAGGCTACTTAATGTCCTTAGACATTGATTCATGAAAGAAGACAATGAAACGCTGTAGTGGCATCCGTTAAGCAACTTTACTGGTCCCATGATATTGTGCCAACCTTGCCCTTCATTGCTGATCTGCAGGGTTGCAGTTCATCTTCAGCTCTGTTCAAGTGTAGAAATCTACTCTGCCCTATGAAGCCAAAAGGCAGCAGCCACATATTTGGTCAAAATAGACTGGAATCTGAATTTTTGGCATTTGTTTTACCATATAAAATATTGTTATGCCTTAGAAATGTATCATTCTCCTGAAAACAACAGATAAAACATGTTTGTAGATACTGTTTTCTCAGTATCTGCATTGTTCACTTATGTAGTTTTGGTTGCAGTTATGTATGTTTGGTTCTTAATCAGCCTGAACAGGTATAAAATGAAGGCATTACAAACATTCATTCAACTTTAAACAATTTTTCTCAATTCCACTGCTCTCTGCTTTTGTAGAGCAGTGTTATGTGGTCATTTTCAAACATCCATTTCTGAACATAATGATTTGCTATAAGTAAGACTGCAAAACAGTTTTTTCAGTTGTACAAGTTCTGAGAAAAGCCCTCCCTCCCTTACGGAACAGAAGGTGAATTGAACTGACTAACAGGGACGAGATCCTCAATCAGCACATGACTCTGCACTCTTTTCCACAGGGACGACGAGCATGCCCTTATCCTGCAGTACTGTCAGACGCTGGGAGGGGAGGGCTCCCCCTGCAGTCAGCCCCAGAGTCCTGCCCAGATCCTACAGGCCGTAGAGAGGGAGGAACGAGGCGAGCTGGAGCGGATCATAGCTCGTCTGGAGGAGGAGCAGAGGTAAGGCATTAGAAATGTCCTTTGAAGAAACTTGAGAGTTCAATGAAAGAGGTTGGTTAAGACCCAAAGTATAGGGAAAATATCGCTTTTGTTTGGACAATCTTCTTAAGATGCACACTCATCTTTTCTTTTGTTTACTCACAGCTTCTTGGTGTCATTCGAGTACATGTGCTCATTGTCACACTCCAGTACATACGCATACACAACATACACACACTTCCCGTACCCCCAGTCTGTCTCACATGCCAAGTCTTTCCCCGGTTTGATTAGTAAATGGAGATGGCTTAGAGACAGAGTCACTGTACGATCTATTGTTGTGGAGGTGCTTTTGCACAGCCAGTGGCTCGACTGGAGTGATTTAACACTGATTACACACATACACAGGCGCTCCGGGAGAGCGAGGGGGAGAGAGAGAGCTTTACTGCCAGGCCCATAAATGCCATCTTAAGTAAAGCACGACAGCTTATGGTTCTGCACTGAGAGAGAGAGGGAGAGGGTGAGGCGAGAGATTTGGCGGGGGAGTGTGTGTGGGGGGGCCCTTTATGTTTGTCTATCCACTTCAAATAGGATTTCACTGAGAATGCAGAAAGCAGAGGTAAACATGACTGTGGTATTTTGGTGTGGCACCCCACTGTGAGAGTTCAGGAAGGAGCTTCTGAATGCTCTGTTTGAGAGTCTTTCAGTAATAATTCATAATAACAACAATAATAATAATAATAATAGTATTTAAACATATTTATTTGTTTGTAATAATTATTTAACCACAGGAAAGTATCACACAAGAGAGAAGCCCCCTCCAGGGCTAGCAGTTGCATATGATATATATTAAACATGGTAAAGATATGTAATAATAACAATACAGCCCAGCTCTCACAAACACAAGTCCTCTGATCTATTTATACAAGGCTCCCAGGAATACAACACTGTAAAATGAATGGTTACACACGACAAATTGATGGAAAAACCAACAGAAATTGTTCAGAGAGGGGTTCTTTAAGAGACGGGAAACAGTGGTATGTTTAAAATTGGAGGGGGAAATGCCAGTAGACAGAGAGCAATTAATAATGGCTAAAATATCCAAACTGACCATCTGAAATACTGCTTTGAAAAACCGAAGTGAGAATGCAGTCTGAAGGTGGATGACAGTGCGTTCCAGATTTGACAGAGAGTCAAGAGGACACAACATCAAGTTCTCTGAATTCTGTGTTAATGTGCTGCCGAATCTCCACTGTTATGTGATAAAAGTAATCAAGAAATTCTTCACATCTGTCTGGGGAGGATTCAACTGGCCGGCTAAGTGGTGGACCAATCACAGAGTTTATGGTTTCAAAGAGGATTCTGGGATTATGACCCTGTTAAGCGATCAGTTGTGGAAAAATAGAAGTTTCTTGCTTCTTTGATTGCACACTTATAAGTTGGCGTCAGATCTTTGAGAGAAGCAAGGGAGACACTGTGTTCATCCTTCTTCCATTTCCGCTCTGCCTTCCCATGTTTCCCAATTTTTAAATTTGTTATTTCCTCATGTAACCATGGCAGATAGGAAGATTTTGACTTTTTATGTCTGACAGGAGCTACAGAATCTAAAATATTCATGCAAGAGCTCCTCTATGGCGAGGCCCTGGTATTCATTGATACCAAAAAATTTGTTTGAGGCTGTAAAAGCTTGACAGAAATGAGGAACAGAGAGGGAATATAGGGCGGGAGCAATTCGGTTTGGAAAGTTTGGTGTCAGGAGAGAGGAATTGAACCCGGAAGAGCACTGCCTTATGATCAGAGACATCAAAATCAACCAAATTCACATCTTCCACACAGAAACTGTAGGACAGCACCAGACCAAGTGTGTCCTTTTTAATGGCTGGGATGCTTGACATATTGGGTAACATTAAAAGCATGATTAAAGTTTGATAAAATCAGATGTAAACAAGGAGGAAGAGGGGCAACAAACATGGATATTAAAATCACCAAGAATAAGAACTCTGTCCTCCAACATAATGACTGATGAAACGTTTGAAAATTCCTGAATTAAACCAGAACTACATTTTAACTGTTTACTTCACTACATTTATCTGACAGCTGGAGTTAATATTGACTTTACCGATTAAGATTTTACATACAGTGGAGTATTTTTGCAAGGTGGTATTGCTACTTTTACTCAAATTATCTGAATACTTCTTCCACCCACCTGGGTGTGACAGATCTGTGTTGTGTTTCTAACCCTTCTTTCCCAGGACCCTGCAGAGGGAGTATGAGCAGCTAAAGGAGCAGCATGGCCAGCGAGGGGCCCCCGCTGGAAGCCCCTGGGAGTTGGAGGGTACATTTGCCCATCCTGATGAGGCTGATCTTCTAGCTGAGGCCAAGCTGCTGCGACAACACAAGGGCCGGCTGGAGGCCCGCATGCACATCCTGGAGGAACACAACAAACAGCTGGAGTCTCAGCTCCATCGCCTCCGACAGCTACTGCACCAGGTGACATAACACTTACACCAATTTGTTAGGCTTGTTTTATCCCAAGAAGCCACAGGTTATGGCTAAGAGGAGACAGATATATACATAGACTCAAAAATAGTCATTCCTCTGGGTTGTTTCTTGTTGTTGTGGACGTGTTTGAAATAGATTCAAACTGCCGCTGTGAAGAGACCATTTGCAGAAAGAATGGTCTGTAGTTTTGGTGCTCAGCAGACAGAAAACAACTTAGATGTTGTGAGGTGTCTACTAATGTAAAAGGACTTCAAACGTGAAGTAGCTTAATCACATTTACTCGCATTTGTCAGCTTACTGAGAGGAGTCAGTATGTGAGTTTGAAAGTAACATGAGACAACTAACTTTTTTCCCCAATATACAGTAATACAGCAAATATATGCAGCAAATAGGGGGTTGACTTTTACTGCTTAATGGCAATCTAATATGACCCATCGTTGTAGCAGAATTTGCACTGATAATTTAGTCAGGATTTTTGTGATGTTCTTCAAAAGGAAATGAAATGAATACATTTTTCTTCCAGAGAAATGATTATTTTCAGTCTTGAAGTCTCTTTTGAGTGTAGCACATAAACAGCTGTGATTTGAAGTTTATTTCTATCATAAGTTGTCTTTTCTTTTAGTTCATTAGGCTTGTTGTTGGGGAGCAGCAGGGTAGTAATCACAGCTCACAGACTCACTCACACACACCAGCTGTTTCTGTGTTTCTTGTAAAAAAACAAAAAAATCTAATTTAAAAAGTGCAACGCTGATAGAGAATGCTTTCAGTAAATTAAAGGATTCTTTCAAATAAATCACAAATATGTACTTGTGCACCTTTTAACCCCCACATAGACATCCGCATATGTCTGTATGTAAACATGCTAACTTATTTGGTTTTTATCCTTTATACTTTGTTGTGCCTTTGAATAACAAAACCTGCTCATCAACGCTCAGATTAGATCCTAATCACATCATTACCATTCCATCCAGGAGTCCAGCATTTGTCTCCAGTCCCTCTATCAATAACTTCCAGAATTGTTTATGCCTGGCCTAATTGCTCACTGAGGGTGGATTGTTTGTGCCAAGTGAGAAAGGCACAAACCCTCAAGCCAAACAAACAGCAATCCCGACAAATCAGACTGAGCAAACACAGGAGCAGGTATTGGCTCTCTGGAAGCTGTGGAGCTGGAAGCACAGTAATAACTCACAACAAATATGGCCTGGGGAAGGCAGCTGACGTGACTTGGCAGATTTTTAATGGATGATGATTAAGATTTTGACAGAAAAAAAGTTTTTTGTGTACCCAACCTTCACCATATTGGAGATTTCCTTCTATTTTTAGACAGTAGATGTGTAGTTGTTAACCTGCTGATTTAAATATACAGTATGCAACTTAATATTTTGGGTGGTGGAAGTATCAATACTGCAGTTTAGAAATACGTCTTTATATAAGTAACAATCTTGAATCTTGAAAAGTAAAAGTACTCATTAGGCAGCAGAGTGGCCCCTGTCAGTGTTATATTATCATTTATTATGTTATTGCACTATTATTACCGATATATTAACATTTAAGCAGCATTTTATTGTTGTAGCTGATCAATGTTTAACAAAATGAACTTCATATACTGTTATGGAGTTTAATTTATGAAAATGTATCATAATATGTAGATCATACATTTTCTATATTAATTCTTAATCTGAAAAGTAACTAGTAGCTGTAACTGTCAAATACATTAAAGAGAAACAAGATAAAAGTCCAAATTAACATAAAGTACAAATATTTAAGTTACGTGTAAATATTTCACAACTGTACTAAAGTACAATTCTTACTTACTGTGTGTTCTACCACTCATTATGGAGTTATATACAGTAAACTGTCAAATTTCTTGTGCTGGTTTTGTGCAGGTACTCTTTCACTGCATGCATTGAATTTAGCATGAGCTTTTTCTGCACCCAATATCCTCACCTCCTGTGTGTTTATTGTATTGATGAAGTGAAGTGATTCTGATGCTGATTCTGAGAGACAATAAATGCAAACGTAATGGCACGCACAACTACCTGCATACACACCAACATCCCCGCTAAATAAGAAGTTCTGTTTTCTGACATTTAAGCCCCCGGAAATCTGCAGATATGTCAACATGTCTTTCCATCAACCGCAGCGTTACTGCCAAGCTGTGGAATAATAAACCCAGCCAGCTTGATGGCACGCATTAAATTCACAGTCCTGAAGGCTGACCAAAGCGCTGACCTTAGCTATTCTAAGACGAGCCTCAAGACACTGGCTGCTCTCCAGAGACGTTTCCAACGTGTTAGCCTTTACTAGTGCCGGGGGCACCAGGAGATGAAGGAGAAGAAGAAAAAGACAAGGGGTGACGGGGGAGGGCAGGGAGGCAACATTGAAAAGCTAAAGGGAATGTGGGATTCTGCCGTATTTGTCACCAGACATCAAGTGTTTTCGCTTCCGTGCAGCAGAGCATGTTTTCACCAATTGATCAACTGTCAACAGTTTTTAAGTTACGCAATCCTGATCTCTAAGTGATCGATAAAGATGCGGTCTTATTGTGTTTTTTGGAACAACTGGGCTTTTTACTGTCATTGTGTTTTTGACAAATTGCTTGTTTCGTCAGACTTTTCTTATGAGATGTGACTTGAATATTTATTTGAATAATAAAAAAAATGAACAGAAATTGGGATTACGCATTACCACTTTATCTGTGAATCTCAGTGTGTACATGCCTAAATTCTGCCCTTTGTCTGAAAAGGTCTTTTCACTGATACTCTGCATATCTTGGGGCACAACAGGTTTTCAGCAGGCCAAGTCATAGTGTAGACAACAGCGGATGGAAGTATGAACCAAAAAAACAGTGAGGCAATCTGTCAAAAACAAAGTGAATGTAAACATTGCTACATTATTGTAGCTCATCTGCTACTTCAGCACCTGTGGCGGCTGCATTAATGTCAGTCACATCAGCCTCAGATGAGATGGATTTTCAAATGAGCAGAAACCTGCGGATATTAAGGCAAGACAAATACACGTCTTCTGCCTCATTGAAGAAACTTTGATATTGTTTGCTTTAAATGTGGACGCAGCATGTACTGTGTTTTATTATGGACACAGGAATATCTGTTAGATGTTTTGGCTAGGTGTCGTGATTTTAATTGTAATCGCTCATGTTGGCAGTGCAGGAATTTCTACTGGTGCGCTCAATGAAATAATTCCGTACACGACAATTAGCTAGAACACTAAAAATCCAACTATGCAGATGTCCTTTGAGGTCTTTGAATGTGATTGATACTGTAGCATGTTAAACTCAAGTCAGGACAATGGCAGAGATGTTTATGAGCAATGTTTTTGTATACATAACAGCCTTATTGTGCCGCCCTCTGGTATTCCCTTGTCTCCGCCTGCCGCCTTGATGCACGGCTAATTTTGAAGTTGTCAAGTGGATGCCAAGCGGAATAATTATGTAATAATAATGGAGTTTTCTCTTTTGCTTTCTTCTCTCCGTGTGTGTGTGTGTGTCTGTCTGTCTGTCTCTCTCTCTCTCTCTCTCTCTCTCTCTCTCTCTCTCTCTCTCTCTCTCAGCCGGAGGTGGATTTAAGGGTAAATGGAGTGTCGTCTCCCACTGCGCACGATCGAGGGCCACTCACTGAAAACTCAGGTGAGACACTCAAGCTCAAAAAGACTCACACTACCATTGATGTTGGTGTATGAAGATCTGTTATTGGAATTCAATCACTATAGCAGAAGCTACATTTTACAGCATTTAGCAGGGACTTTGAAAATTAGAACATTGCTCACAACACAGAAAAGGATCTCACACTGTTTCTCTGCATGTAGAAACTTGTTGCTCACTCTGGCATGGTACCATATTGAAATGCGTCTGTGGTAATTCAATCTCTATGTGTGCGTGCGTGTATTCAGATGAGCTGCTGGACACCCACAACAGCAGCTCTGACCTGGCAGATGTAATGGAGCAGATTAACAACTCCTTCCCTGCATGCAGTCGTAAGTTTCCCACTCCTCCTCCTCCTCCTCCTCCTCCTCCTCCTTCTCTCTCCCACCGTGTCTCCCCAGTCTCTGAAGGCAGATTTGTGTTTCACCACAAGGATGCTGGTCAGCAGAAAAAAATAGCGCATGTCACCCCGTTTAACTGTTCATACTTCATCCCTCACAGGGCACATTCAGGTGTAGCGCTCCAGATGTGTGAATTAGGCAATTTGTGCCCTCCTTTTACAGCAATATGAGGAATAGTTTAGTCTCACCAGAATGTAAGTCAGTAGGCTTTATTGCACTTGCAAAAAAATATATTGGGCTGCAACACTGCAATGAAAATCTTCACAGAAATCATCAGTGTGGTGAGTCCAACACGACAGAAGTATTTTACAGATGTCCCTCTCATTATTTTTGTTTTTAATTCATTCAATTCAAATTTTATTTTGATGATCCATGTTAGTTCTTTGCCATCTTCTACGATGCTCACCATGCCAAGCAACAATAAATGAAACAGAAACAAAAAATTGAGGCAGGAGAGAAACTGTGGTGCTTTCCTGATACAATCAACATCATCTCCAATGTCAACTAGACTCATCCTCCACCTTCTAATTGTCTCCTTTACTTCTTCTCGCTGCTTTTGTTGATCCTTCTGTCTTCTCCTTCCTCTTTCACCACCTCACACACTGCTGCTTTGCATCCATATTTTATTTGATCTCATACTGCCATTCTGCTTTGCTTGTGCGTGGTATATGTATATGTGTGTGTGTGTGTGTGTGTGCTGTGGGGTGTCATGTATAAATGATAGCAGCTCGGGCAGCTGAGCACTTGTCTGTAGTCATGAATTCAGAAGGTCTTGGCCTGTATTTAAATGATGAGTGGTATATAGAGTGTGCTTTT
The DNA here is from genome assembly GCA_002120245.1 of Maccullochella peelii. Classification (NCBI taxonomy): domain Eukaryota; kingdom Metazoa; phylum Chordata; class Actinopteri; order Centrarchiformes; family Percichthyidae; genus Maccullochella; species Maccullochella peelii. The sequence goes on along the minus strand of LKNJ01002750.1, from coordinate 7,878 downwards.
CCAATAAGTGTAATCATGGTTTGAGTAGCGATTGCTGGTTCCTCTGCATTGTGACTTTGTGTTTTTGATTCTGATTAAATGCTTTCTCAAACACATAGATTTTAAATACAGCCTAGAGGGTTTTTTGATTATCATTTAAATGTGTTATTTGATATGATATCAGGAAAAACCTTAGACCATTCATTAGTCATTACTCTTTATAACAGAATTTGAAAGGATATCCACCTCTGGGGTATTGATCAAATAGAAAAATAAATAAAAATGTTCGAATAGCGAGTTAGAGCTCACTGACTTTAAATTGCATTCGAATTTTAGAGTCAAAACTCCTATGAGGGATTTAGCTAAAAATCCATTCTAATCTGGCAGACGCTCGAGCGTTATTAGCATTTGGTTACTGCACAGCTCCGAGGCACCGGCACTGAACAGCACAGAGCTGAGTGCGCACATGAATACGTGGGAGGGACCCAGAGGCTGATAATTTAGTGTAGACTTGTAAAAACAGAGATGAACTGAGGAGTTCAAGTGTTAATTGTCTCTTTGCTTTGTCTCCCACAGCCTCGAGCCTCTCCTCAAGGCCACAGGTAAGGAAGTTCTTCCACACTTTTAGATACACAGCAATCCTATAAATCAGTCTGTGTACTTGCATCTTGTATGGAAGCTCCTGTTTTTCTTCCTTTCTGCTGAATTGCTGTGTGTTTGCAGGTCACTGTTTTAGTAATTGGCAAAGGTGAGGCAAGTTTGAGCAGAGCCAGATTTTAGAGGTAATTACAGCTGCTGCCACAAAAGTACTCTCCTCCATGTAGCCTTTACCCACCTCAACCCTCCACATTTGGTGGCCTGTGAGAAAGAGACGACTAATGGATCTCCGGGGTGTGCCATTAGCTGCTCATCTCATTCCCCAGGTCTGACGCCAAGGTGCATTTTGGAACAGAGGTGTTGTGAAAGCTGTCGCCACTGACCTCTTCCCGCTGTAATTTCTTACCCAGCTCTGTTGCCCCTCCGTTCAGTCCATTCTCATCTTTCTCTAACTGCCTTTTTAAACTGCTCAGCTTGTCTCTTCACACACAGCCAGAGTTAGAGCTACAGTTAAAGCTGGGCTAGGCAAAATCTGTGCAACCTATGCAAACCTTCCGCCTCTCTCTGCTGCCTTGTATCACTCCGCTAAGCCCCGCCCACCAAACCCACAACTCCGGCAGCCGCAGGAGTCGGTTACCCTGCGAAACCTCATCCCTCGTAGTGCGTAGGCGTGAGCCTCACCGAGACTGCGGTCCTTCCCGCCACGACTTGTCTTTTCAAAGACGCCCCTCCAGCGCTTCACGGCCGCAGAGCAGAGCGCCTCAGGCTTCAGAGGCAGCTGCAATGCTGTCCAGCAGCGGGAAGAGAGGCTAGTACACCACACACACGCCACTGTCCCCCCTCAAAAGTTATTCCCCGCTGTTTGTCATCATGCCTCTTTGCCACGTCGATACAAGCGCCATGGCATCGAACATAATGAGCCTGAAGCTCCGTGTGGAGCCGGGACGTGTTGTTTTGTGCTATACGCCGCTGTAGGCAAAGGAGGTGTTGGAAATTCTTCGAAAGTTGCAGGATTTTCAGCAGCACGCGCATCTGCATTTGTAGCTCAGCCAATACGAACGCACCATCTCTCTGAAATAACCTATGACTGGTTAAAGTCTCCCGTCACGGGATAGATTTTCTGAAGCCTGAAAACAGAGCCAAGAGGAGGGGCAGAAGTAGAGGTTTTCTCTCAGACCACTTGAATTACAATATGCTGAACGGTTATTATGGAATTTTTGCCCAATGGCGCCAAAAAAATACTGCCTACCCCCCCTTTAAAGGTGGACACAAACACGACTCCACATGAATGCTAATGTTGCTCCGTATCTGCTGGATGTTTCAGTAATAAACTGCTAACAACTTTTTTAATATAAAAACATTGATTATAGCAGCTTTAACCAAGCAGTTTCCTACGTCTTCATCCTTACAGATGTGATAAGGTTGGATTACAACAACTTATTTTGTCATTTAGTTATACTGGCCTGTTGCCCTATCGGGATATTTGCAAATTATAATGACAGACGTACATAAACATGCACATACAGAGGACAGAAAAAGAAGCTGCTGGATTTCATTTAGAGTTCCAGTCCATTCACCTGTCCTGCAGATGTACTGGGAGCAGGGAGGACAAAACCTCATCCACAGAGTCCACAGACATCCAGTTGATGTTACTGGTGGAGCAGGGACACCCAATGGCAGCTTGCAGTACTGCAGCTACCTCTGATTGAAGATCCTGCCTTTGACACTGACGCAGTCGAGCTGATTTAAATCCTCTGTGACTCAGGTTGGAAAAATACAACCGCAAACTAAACAGCCTGCTTTTATCAAGCTTCTGATCACTACTATGTGTGTGTGTGTGTGTGTGTGTGTGTGTGCTTTAATGCCTGTCAAAGTCTGAGCATCTTTGACTGTTATCAGAAGTCTGATTCCAGCCCAGGCTGTCTCTGTTCTCTACAGGCTGTGCCAGCCGCTTGGGATTTTGGGCAGACAGTGTTGTTACATAGATATCCAGACATCAGGACTGAGGGTGTTTCCCTCGGGAGATAAGGGAGCTCGATGGGTGACTGCGTCGCAGCATGGCAGGGGCCAGTTTCCAGCCGTGGATAGGGCGTCTGGCTGCAAATCGTTTTTCATCTATGAAGTTGAAGGTCAAAAACTAAAGTTGTTTAATCAAAACGTGACTGACATGCACAAGTTTTAAGCTGTCTGTGCTCACTTTTTTTGTCCTTTTACTTGCAAGATATAGACATACATGCACATTATATCTTATTATACATATACTTATATTTTTATATTGATTATAATAATCATAATCAAATGACTTGGTGATTGCAAACCCCATTTCCCATTCACAAAAACACTATCTGGTTTGCAAAAAAATGTGAAATGGAATATATGGTGGAAAATGATACTGATTGGAATATTTTTGCAACACCAGGTATTTTTAGTCAAGCTAGCAGCGTGGCTCCAGAATTGGAAATGTCAGTTTGTTGTGGTTTTAAGCGAAATATCTTGACTTCTATTGGACGGATTGACATGAAATTTGATGTTCCCCTCAGGATGAACTGTAATAACTTTGGCGATCCTCTGACTTTTCATCTAGCACCACCATCAAGTCAACATGTTAATGTTTATGACCAAATACCTGCAGAACTAATGACATTCCCATCAGCCTCAGCTGGACTGTGTTTACTGCTAATTAGCTAACGTAAAACTAAGATGCCGGTGGTAAACATTATACCTGCTTAACATCAGTATGTTAGCATTGTCATGTTGAGCATGTTAGAATGTTAATGTTAGCATTTAGCTCAGTACAGCCTCACAGTGCTGCTAGCATGGCTGCTGACTCTTTAGCATACATCATATTTATGATTATAGTAATCATAATCAAATGACTTAATCCAAATGTTAATGGAATGTGGAAATGACATAATGGAAACTTCTGTTTTGTAACTGTTTCTATGGAGTCCCATGAATTGTTGGTCATACGTATCACAACATGTTGCGAACACTGTGGAACATCAGACTACAGTCTATCGGTGTAGACATGTACATATAGCAGAGCTTTGTAAGACCTCAGCCTGAGGACGAGGCTGATATTTGGAGTTGATGGTGCTGGTTCTCTCAGCACTGTGCCTGCTAGATTTATTGGAATGGTTCACCACTCGTTACACTGTGGATTCACACTTCCAAGGACATAAAAAGACAGAGCTGGTAATAATAAAACCCTTGTCTCACAGAAAGCAGACAGGAAGGAGATTTCACTGTCTTTCCAATTCTGATGCAATGCCTTATTCATTACAAGCCTATTGCAGCCTTTGGAGAGTCTCTCTCTTTTATTTTTTATTTTTAGACCCTCCAGGGAAACGTACATCTGATATGGACTGGAATTGGAACTCAATTTTCTTTAATCTCGTGTATTGGGGTGTTGTGGTGTGGCGTGCCTTTAATGCCTTTAATGGTAAAGCTCCCTATGGAAGTACGTGTGCACCGATAGAAACAATTCCCTGGTGGTGCCCTCATGCCGGGTGTTTGATTTTGTCTTGTTTTCTACTCCTTCATCCTCCCCTCTCTGGTACATGGTGTGTACCCCATTCTTCCACCCTCATCTCTGTTTGTTCTGATAACGAGCATGGAGGCGCACACGGCCTGCCCACCAGAGAGAGCGACAGAGAGAGCAAAAAGAGAGAGAACACTCTGTTTTCATAGGAGACTCCTTGTGTTCCACTTTTGCCATAATGGCCTATTTGTGTACAACAATTTCGCTCCAACACCTCGCCTCTGATGCCTGGTTTATTTTAAACAATGCAGGGTACTCTTCCCTAGATGTAGTTATGCGTGCATGTGTGTGTGTGTATGTGTGTGTGTGTGTGAGTGCATTTGTTTTAACGTGTGTACGCATGCCTGCGTGTGTGTTTTTCCAACTATGTGGGAAGCTGACTCCCGCGCCTCTCATCTGTCAGCTCAGCAGGGTTGCTATGGGAACGACAGAGGGCCAGCACAAGTAATGAAGATGCTCTGAATTGTTGTGAGGTGACCTTGAAAAAACAGGAGCAGCCTCGTCTGCAGATAAGATGCATGAGATGCAACGTTGTCCGTCACGTACACAGTCCTAGAGGTATTTGGAAAGCATTCAACCCACAATGCACTGCGAGTGTGCACAATGCACAATGCAAGTGTCTCTCTTGCTTGTCAAGTTACCGAGTACATTCTTACATACTTAAACTTCTTTTAAATGCTCCAGAGACTAGTCGAATCTTCTCTTCATTGGGAGTTATTCGGTCAGAACCAGGAGATGATTTCTTCAAATATTCAAAATCCTTATTCCACCCCGATCCTAGGCCCTGTTTTACACTCAGAATCACCGCAGATCACCAGAGTGCTGGTACTAACACTCAGATTCTAATCAGAGGCTGATGGAGTGGTATGAAAGCCAGGTGGAGGCTCTTTTTGGGAAGTAAGTGCCATTAACTGATCAAGTAAAGCAGCTGAAATGCACGACGACAGCAGCTGTCCTCTCTAATGGAGAGAAACTGCTAATAACTCCGTGTCTGTGTGAGCATGTGTGAGTGCTGTGAGCATGCTGTCATGTACATGTGAGAGCTACAGTAACAAGCGTGCTTGTGTATGTGTGCGCACATTCAGGTCCATGTTCATGTGTGTGTGTGTGTGTGTGTGCTGACAGAGGAAATGAGGAATTGAGGTCAGAGGCAGTGCAGAAGAGATTCCTGTTCATTTGTTAATGTCAAGCAACCACCATTTGACACTGATCCCACCCCCTCGATGTCTTGTTCAGATTGAACTCTAAGACCTTGTGTGTGCGTGTGTGTGTTTGCGTGTGCATGCACTCGCTACCTCCACACCAATCAACCACAGTCCTGTTATTGATTGTGCTGCACTCTGCTCACCTTCCCACTTGTTTACTTGTTTTAGTGATTAGCCTGCTGAAGCTCATCACGACCGCTTGCCAATGGAAATGGAAATGGGGGAAGGAAAGTCAGGAGGTTTGTGATGAAAAGAGAGGAGATGAGGGGATGATGGAACAAGGAGGTAAGAAAATGAAGAGAAAAGAGAAGGAGGTGTGAAATCCTATGATGGGTTCTGCCTGAGGATTAAAGCAACATCCACATTCACCGGTGTCTTTGTCTTCTACAGTCTTCACCAGCAGACGGAGTTGTCAGTCCAGATTATTCTGTCAGTCTGCTAATTATAAGGTCAAGAATGAACTTTCAAGCTCAACAAAAAGACAGTTTCATGTTTGTGCAATCTGATCAAATCTCAGGGTAGGTCATTTTATTAATAACAAGTTTAGACTTGATCACAGTCATGATGTCAGAGGTGCACAATACCAACTAAACCAGATCAGATTTATTGTAAAGGCCTTCCAGGTGCCCTGTGGAGTTTTCTTGTAAACAAAAGTTAGGTTTACATTCAGCGTTACTCACAAAACGCATCTTGTGTTTCCCTGAGGTCTAACAAACGTGTCGAGTGCATTTTCTTCCTCATAAAACATTTGCAAAGCCAAGGGTTTTAAATCCAGCATGGTGGACAGCCATGTTTACTTCTCCTTCTCTGTCTTTGTTGCCACTTTGCAGCATATCTGGGCACGTTGCTTCCAAATGTAGATCAGTGGAAAAGTGACACCATTAGTAGGACTGTATCTAGCCCCCTGAATGGGTGCATTGAGATTCAATTCAATTCAATTCAGTTTTATTATATAGCGCCATATCATAACAACGTTATCTCAGGGCACTTTGTCATAAAGAGCAGGTCTAGACCGACTCCTTATGTGTACAGAGACCCAACAATTCCCACCAAGAGCAAGCACAAGCAACAGTGGCAAGGAAAAACTCCCTTTTAACAGGCAGAAACCTCGAGCAGAACCAGGTTCTGGGTGGGCGGTCATCTGCCTCGACCGGTTGGGTTGAGAGATGGAGAGAGCGAGAGAGAGCATGAGGAAAGCGAACATGCAGTAGCACAGCGTAGTTCAGTTCTACATACAGATGTAAAGCAGCAGTAGTGGAAGTAGTAGTAATGTCAATATTTTTACACAAATAAAATTTATTTTACACAAATAAAAGTAATAGCAATGTGGTAGTAGTAATACTATTAATAAGTCCAAAAACAACAATAACAGCNGACTCCTTATGTGTACAGAGACCCAACAATTCCCACCAAGAGCAAGCACAAGCAACAGTGGCAAGGAAAAACTCCCTTTTAACAGGCAGAAACCTCGAGCAGAACCAGGTTCTGGGTGGGCGGTCATCTGCCTCGACCGGTTGGGTTGAGAGATGGAGAGAGCGAGAGAGAGCATGAGGAAAGTGAACATGCAGTAGTACAGCACAGTTCAGTTCTACATACAGATGTAAAGCAGCAGTAGTGGAAATAGTATTAATGTTAATACAAATAAAAGTAATAGCAATGTGATAGTAGTAATAGTAATAATAAGTCCACTCTTAAATGTGATAGAGACGATAGAGATAGAGACGAAACGGGGAACCACCACCAACATGGAGTTGTTATGGTGAACAGGCAGCAGCTGGTCCTGAAGCAGGTGCAGGTTTTTAAGAGAAACTGCTCTTGTAAACACTGACTTCTAAGTTGAGCTGAGACTACAATAAGAACATAAACAGCATCCAGGATTATAGACAGTACCCCAACTAAGAAAGTTTCTGAGTACTTTTAAAAATAACAAGTATCTCCCTACTTTATGGTCTAATTGTATTAAAGGCTTTTCTACACCGTCTGGTATGTCACTCTGGTGGAGAATACTAAATAACTTTTATTTCCATTTACTCAATTTAGTTTTGTTGTTGTTGTTGTTGTTTTTGCCTAAAACAGCCCAGTTTTAAGATATTTAGTCTGATAAAACATCAGAATAAGATTTTAAAAAACAACATGTTGAATACATGTGTAATTGTAGAATGAACAGTCCTCTTCATGTCACTGAATTCCCAAATTCGACGAAATGTTACCAAGGACGTGGACTTTGTTGAGAAATATTTAGAAGACAGAACAGTGAATATTCAGTCCACTTCACTTAAGAACTTCTACCACACAGATGTGTATTTATAATAGTATTTTTTTAATGAAAGCCAGGATCAAGCCAAACAGTTAAAACACGTATTCATACTATAAAGTGCTGCACGTTGAGTCCTGCTTCCAAAACACTCAGTGACGTTCAGCTGGTCCTCTGTTTTGCTCTTCAGTGCAGGGCAGACGAGAGACCATACCCAACATCAGAAATTATACAGTGGGGCAAAAAAGTATTTAGTCAGCCACCAATTGTGCAAGTTCTCCCACTTAAAAAGATGAGGGAGG
>LKNJ01002749.1:55900-68655 GCA_002120245.1 Maccullochella peelii | reverse complement strand
TCTTAGTGGTGGTGACGCTGAAGTCATGCGACCGTGGTGTAGTTAGTTTATAGAATAAAGTTAGCTTTTTACTTCTGGTGATTACATTTATGCTTCAAAAATCCTAAAAGTCGTGTTCATTGGTGAAGATTATCTTGCTGAACAAAACATGTAAGTATCATAAACTATTTACCAGAGAGCTTATTTTCTGCAACAATCCAAAATTCAATGATCAATGATAATTGACAATTAATACTGTAGGTGAGATCAAAAATATTGCTAAAGTTTCTTGGTAAAAGCAATTTTGAAATGTACCATATATCCATCAAATGTTGCAGTGGTGTTATCAAAGGGTGAAAATCCATACCGAACTATAAATCAAAACCTACACCGTAGGTATCTATGGTGGGCTTGTCATTAACCCCTTGAGTCAAGTATCAATCTGGCTCAAGTCTCCAGGGAATGAATATAAGTCGATGCATTGTCCTCCTATGTGGCAAAACATAATTGTGTGGTTATCCTTTTGGCTGACATCATTAAACTCCACAGTCAGATTTTCCTTTGTATAGAAGAAAACTTAAATAAAGCACAAACATAGTGCATACCTCACCTCTGCTCACCCTTTGCTGTACTACTTTCTTACTGAATGAATAATGTCTACTCTTGGACAAACCAGGAGATCAATATCAATTTCAGATCCATTTGGCCACAATACAGTCACATGCCCAAATTCTGCGACCTCAGCTCAAGGTGCAGACAGATTGATCCGTGACAATCAAATTGTCCAACAGCCGCACAGTAAATACAATGAATAGAGACTGATCAAATTCTGCTGCTCTGAGACGCTGCGTTTGACCTTGACCGGAGAGGAATTAGAGCGGACAGCTGCAGCCTCAGAGAAGAATATGTACGCAGAATATGTTTGGCTTCATGTGAGCTCAGTCATTGTTTATTAAAGAGAAGCAGAGTGAATGAATCACTTCATCGCCTACTGCTGTGGAAAACTAGGCATCATGTAGAATGAGGCATAGACTGGTCTCATAAGTATTATCTCTTAATATCATTATAATGTATATGGCATTCTTGCTGTTGGGTCTTGTTTGTCTACGTGTGTGTGTGTGTGTGTGGGTGGGTGGAGGTAGTTAGTAATCAATGCAAATTGACTAATAACGATCGTATTTCTGGAAGACAGTTCCAGAAGGCGTGATATGAAGTAAAAGCATTCACATGCAGACATGAGGAGAGTTGCCCAAAGAACATCTGGACACTTGGCAGCTTCACTGGGGCAGCTGGGGATTCCTCTCTTGCCCAAGGGTACTTCATCAAGGAGGGAAGTGAAATACATTTTAAATCTGCTAACACAGAGGTAAAGATCCAGATGAAAGATTCAAGTCAGAGTCGGTCAGCATTGACAGGAAGACTGCTTTAAGTTCCAAATGAGTCATTCAGGTCTGTCTTTGAGTGATGTGAAACTACAGATGGAGAGTGTCTGCGTCTGGTCTATCAAACTCAGTTCTTTTTTGGTTGCTCATGAGACCCACAAAATAACATGAAGGCAAAGCTTTGTACTGTGGGAGGCAACAGGAGCACCCAGAGGAAATCCGCACAGAACATACAAGCTCCATAAACAGAGGCCCGTTTTGCTGTGATGCAACAGTGCTAACCACCACACCACCGTGCAGTCTCTCTTCAGTGTAAAGAGATACAATATATAAACTGTAAAACATAAACAAGACCTCAATAAATAGGACCTCCATTATGCTTATGCACCAAATAACCAATCAAAGATTCAAACATGCAGCTCTCCGCTCAGCAGCCTTCTTTAAAGAGAAGTGCTTTAGTGCTTTCTCACTAAAAGGCATTGGTTTGTATCCTTATAGTCGACTTGAAACGGCATTTCGAGAGTCTCGAGCCTCCGCATCGTGACGTATTTCCGAGTGAAACAGGATAGGCAGGCGGACATAACGTTGGGAGGAATGTGATTTGAACGTTCTAGCTAGCTAACTAATGACTCTTAGCTCTGTGCCGCTAAAAGTTGAAGATTGATTGATGGGTGGATGTCATGAAGTTATTTGTTGAAATTGGTTGGTTCAAGCTTACATAAGCACACATCATATTTTTGCTGCATTAGCTCTGCATTACAATATTGATCAGTGGAATAGTGTGAGCAATAACTGTGACTCATAACTCAAAATCTCTGAGTTGAGGAATTAGTTTTTGGACAAACATGATAATGGGCATAGGTTTTTGACAATATCTTTCTTTGCCCACAGCATATTGCAGCTGAATCCATTATTCAAATGGGCAGATCTGACATGTGAATCCAGAAGGAAAGTTATTGATGATAGACTCCAGTAATAGATAGGTATCAGTTGGACATTATCAGAGCTGAGGCAGAGAGGTCTTATTTTCAGCATGGCAGGGCTCTCACAACATGTATCCCATCCACATACACACAAGAGTGAATATATAGTACACAAACCCATACACACAAACACACAGTGCCGATCTCTGTCATTGTCAGGTATCATGACAGCCATGTGCTGCGGCTGACAGATGAGCAGCACTTGACGACAACCGATTGAAATGTACAGTTTATGTACCGTCTGAAAGGACGGGGGAGCATTTTGACGCCACGCCTGCTGTTGTTGTGTCTTTCCCCTTTGACGAATTTTAATCACCCCCGCACCAGTATAATCAATAAGCCATTTCATGGTATCCACAATAACATGTAATTCACCCCCCAACCGCCACTGCACAGAATGAGTCCACTGCTGCCAGACACCGCTCAAAATGAATGACTGTGTGCTTACAGTCCTCAAGTCATAGCAGAAAAATACATCATACATCAACAATACATTTTGTCATGCGAACTCTGGGCTTCGGTTGTGAAAAGTTACAAATTAGGGTATGTTATGTATCAGGCAATTTAATAACAACACATGGTAAGGTAAAAAGAAAAAGGTACACAATGCATTCTGTGAATGGATTTCTAAGGTTTGTAAAGTGAATGTAAGAGTATACATATGGTATAGTATGAAAAGAAATTGAGCAGTAAAAGATTCCGGTAAAGGTTAGGAGAGGGAAAGTGATTTCTTGTTTTATTTACAATGTATTTACTTATCATTATCTATTCAATCGTACTCAGTTGCCTTTAAGTTTTACCACATTTATCCAATCACTGAGTCAGGTTTTTATCTTGTTAGGATCCAGGATATGGATCTAGTTCTGTTTAGTTCTCATCTTATTTTGAAAGTCTTTGTCTATGTTCCTGTGTGTTCTTGCCCTCTTGTTTCAGCCCTTGATTGTGTTCACCTGTGTCTTGTTAAGCACCTGGTTTGTGTTTCCCTCGTTAGTCTTTGCCTATTTATACCTGTCTTTTCCTTGTGTGCCTTGTCGGCTGATTACTTTCTGTTGCCTATGGTCGGCTGTTCACAGCGCCATGTTTTGTGTTGCCTGTTCTTCATTTCATGCTCCATACTCAGTGAGTTGTTTTCATCACAACCTTTGGACTTGACTCTCTTGCTGGATACCTCTCGGTGCTCCGTGAGAGTCTTCATGTTTCCCTGTCTGGACTACCCCTGTTTGTATGTTCTACTCACCTGTCACCATTTCGAGCAATAAAACCCTTAAATTGATCCTAACCTCTGAGTATGTCTGCGTTTGGGTCTACCTCTTACCTCAACTGTCCAGAACCTAACATATCTCTAATTTGCATTTACTTAGTTCCCTCCTAAAAATATTCCCCTGGAGGCAAAAAGATATTTGTAGCCTTTTGCATCTGCAAAACAGTTGAATTTAGAAGTTTTTGTGGAAAACATGGGAAAAAGTTTATTATACTATAAATAACTATAACATTCAAATTCAACATTTACCCTTTACAAGTGAGCATTTGAAGTAGTTTGCCTTGTGTTCCAGCTGTCGCAAATCACTATCAGCTTGACCTATTGCATCAGAAAACTAAGCTAATAAATAAAATAACCAACAAACATGAGGCTATCTTTGCCAACTTTATAAAAAGCAGCTGTCTTACTCTACAACGATATCAAACCTGAGGTCTCACCTGCCACCCGAGTGGAGCAACATCACAGCTCACTGTGTCTCAGACTCAGGCTATATGGGTTGCGTTTGAATTCATTTGAACAAATTACGTGTTGGCTTTTTATTTTTTTTTAAAGTGACAGCTCTACTTACTACCAACTTTTAAGCCAACACGGACGAGAAGTCCTAAAAAACAGAAAAAAAACTTACAGTAACAGTTACTGAGCTTGCATGACAACAAATTCATCTCCATGACAGCTGGGCAAACTCCATCTGCTGGTGAAGACCGTGCGATACAGCTGAAGGCTCAGGAAAAAGCTAGTAAGTGGACCTTGAGTTGGGAATGCTTTGTGAATCTATTTCATAACACCTCAAAAAGCAGTTGGGTCGTTTTTAATTCAATTAAGGTGACCAAATATATTTACTCTGCATTACTTTTAGCTAGTTATTTAATTAATTGAATCACATTTGTAGAATTATTATAACGTTTTTTATAGACTAAGATAAGCCACCATGTTAGGAGGGTCCTAGCCCCAGTTTGTTCCTCGCATTGCATCCAATCACAGAGCTTAGCACCTGTTTTTCTGACGAAAAAAGATCTTGATCTGTTGAAAAACACTTACCACCGTTCTGAAGGTCCTTCCAGAGTCCTCATATCCTCTGTCTGCTCTGCGATACAAAAAACATCTTTTTTTTAATCAGTTTTCCAAGTTCTCTGTTTAATACCCAGGTAGCATGTAACATAATATGTCCTCACTCATTTTGTACAACACAAGAAAAACATGTTATTTTTCTATGAAAATATAAAATAATAAAAATGAATATCAGTATAAACAATTATAATATTTATTTATTTAACTTTTTAAGTTCAGTTCATGTTGTACAAATCGAGAACAGACAATGGTTCCGGCTACCATCTTTGTTCAGATTAAGAGAAAGAGTAGCAACTTGAGAAACAGGCTGAGAATCTTTTTTTATAACAATAGCAACAAAGTTTGTGAAGATTCTGGAAATACCTGATGAACAGCACATGTTGTTAAATGACTTTCTTACTGTCTTTCAGTTTTTTAAAGATCGCCAGATCTAGATTTTTCAGAACAACTGATGCTTAACTCTATGACTCGAATGTAACAGTAATACATAAAAATGTACCAGTCTCCTTTGAGCCATGCTAAACCCACCCCTGCCACTTAACTGTAAATTGTGCTGTAAAATAGGGCAACAGGGAAATGCTAAACAATTGTAAGTAATGCAAGTTTTGCATATGATATTATACTACATTGTCAGAAAAAAGAGAAATCTGTATAACGAAAAAGGTGGAGTATAGTAATGAAATGTAGGACACCTGTATTCCTCACATGCAGGATGTAAACCAGAATCTGCCTCTGCCTCCACCTGTTTGACTGGCAGTAATAAGGTGGGGTCAGTGATTTTAATCAATGAAATAAATGCATCACTGTCCATCACCTGCCGGTGATTGACAGATACAATGAGATACCTATGATACTCAAGGCGGTGCTCCGCTCAAGGTTAGCAACCTCGTAGCTCACATGTTCTGAAACAAGTGCACCTGAGAGGTTAAATATTTGGACCCAGAGTGGGATGTAAGTGGGAGGGGACATACTTGTTGGGGGCTGCTTTTCGTGTATTGACCGTTTCATCCACAGCAATAACCGAGCTGTCCAAGAGCAGAGCAGGACAAATGATTGGGCTTGCTATTTCTGTGAGCAATGGACCATAAACATCTACACTCAGTCCTGAATGGCCATCACCAATTGTATGTGCTTTGAAAGGTTGTTTTCAACCAAGATACTTCAGCTGTAAGTAAAACACAATTAAATATGAAGGCTTGATGTGAATGTGTAGATGCATTGTAAAATGATTTATTCTTGTCTGCAGTGACCCTGAGGGGAAAAACACTGGACAAAACACATGAATCATAAGGAAACACAACATTTCATCATATATCAGCAACATTTCAGAAATTATTATTATTATTTAGACAATGTGACATAAGAGAAAACCCAGCATTACAGAAAACACAACAGCAATAAATATATTACATGTCGTTTGACAAACTGGAAGAGAAAGAAGGAAGCAGGATGGCCTCTAGCAATTATTTACCTGGGATGGCAAGGTTTGGAACTCTGGTGCAACCGGTACGGGCGGCTGCTGTGCCACAAGGACAAGGCTGCTACAGGTGATCATTTCAGCTTGTTTGAAAATTATATAAGAAAATGTTACATAAAAGCTTCCCTAGGCTGAGGGAAAAACTGATACCACCTCCTCCAGCTGTATGTTTTGTTCATACTGTGGGAACTTTTTTTTAGAGTCACTTCCATTTTCTGTGAAGCTACTGGGTACAGGACTTGCGATTTCGTGAGCACATATGCTGTGGCAGAAATTATTTCAGTTTGCCTTTAAAGAAAAGGGCCATGAAGAGGCCACGACTCCGCTAAAGGTCTAACAGTGGTTACTAGAGCTTGCTAGCTAGCTTTAGAAGGCTATCGTTACTGCTGCCTGTTTCATGAAGCAGGATTTCCAAAAGTAGGCTATAGGTTGATACTATGGTAACTTGCCTTCCCAGACTGTTTGTACAGCCATTTGCACTCTGCTTTTTGTAATATATATATATATAAAAATAAATAAAAGAATAATGATATTGGATAATGTATGTGGAATATCAGAGGGAGAAAAAAATAACTCTATTAGAACTGCAACAAATAACCACACCAATGCTTCTGTAAATCCTTGCAGTCTAGTATGACAAGGCTTCAGGAACAAAAATGAGTAAGGAAGGACAACTTCAGACATGTTTGATGTTTGCATTTAATTCGCCTTTCTTCCAGGGCCTTGATGCACGCGACCCACACCAGCTCATTCATAAACCGGGCTGTATCTCTCTCTAGGATCAAAGCACATGGTCTCCGCTGACCTTCAGCGCGGCCCAAAATAGCTCCTTCATCTGGCTTCAGCGAGGGGGCGAAATGAAAGGCTTGCTTGCACAGAAAGCTCTTTTCACTTACATACTATGTAACATTTCGGAAGGGCTCAGGTTCTTTTATACTGTATGACTTTCCTGTTAATGTATATGCGCTGGTAACTGGTGTTTAAAAGCTTTAATACCTACCAGTGCAATATTACAGGGCATTTAAGTACTTACCCTATTAACCTTTTGGTGCTGCTATATAGCATAAATATTGGATAACAGTTAACTAATGATATACTACAGTAATTAGAAGTGATCCAGGACTGTTGTTGTTGGGGCGACTGTGGCTCAGGAGGTAGAGCGGGTCGTCCATTAATCTCAGGGTTGGCAGTTCAGTCCCCGGCTCCTCCCACCCACATGTCGAAGTGTCCTTGGGCAAGAACCCTGAGTTGCTCCCAATGGAGGCCAGCACCTTGTATGGCAGCTCTGTCGCCATCGGTGTGTGAATGTGTGTGTGTGAATGGGTGAAAGAGACCAATCTGTAAAGCGCTTCGGGAACCGTTAAGGTTGAAAAGTGAAAATGTCTTAGAGTAATTGGAGGGACTGTTGTATGGCATCATGGTTCTGCATGTGACCTCTTTACACTCTGTGACTCGGTCACATGTGCTTCTCAGCTCATCCAAACATTATTTTTCAACCTGTTATCCGGCAGCAGTTTGCATCTTCCAAGGTACAGTATTTTCATGATCACACGGGTGTTTTCTGTCTGCTCGGGATGACTTTATGGAAGTTTTGATTGGACTTTAAGTTTACTTTAATAGTTCAATCAAAACTTCCATAAAGTAATGGTCAGATAATCATGAAGTAACGAAGGACTACATTGTAACTACTCAGTATGATGTACCACTTTACTTTGAGGTGCACAAACAGAGTAATTAATAATTATTACAAATTATTATTTATGTATTATATTGTATTTCTGTACTGCTTTGTCAATATAGATTCTTGATCTGCCAATTTAGCTTCTTTGAATTTGAATTATTAAGTCATTAGTAATGAATGAGTAGCTACTAGTTCAGAGTTAATCAGGAACGACTTATGAAGAAAGTGGTCGTTATTCTGATTCACGGATACTTATGAACTAATTATTACCTACTGAGTCATTAATATAGCATCTCCCAGTCTGTTCTCGAGTAACTCATCATTATCTACTATATAATCCTCAATTCAGAGCTATTGAGGAACTACTCATTAATGGTTCATAAATTATCAGGTCATTCCTGATTCGTTCCTCTCTCGTTTCTTAGTAACTACTCGCATTTGTGTGTACCGTACTGTACAGTGTTACCAGAGAGGCTACTTTGATGTTAGTGAAGCTTGAAGCACAGCAGAGGTTGCATTGAAAGACAATGACATGACAGAAGAGACGGAGAACATGAAAAGCAGGAAGAAGATTAAATGATGTCATAGGCCATTTACAGTGACGTATACTACATTCGAGATGTCTCCAGATGTATTCACTCAGCCTCTGAACCCATATGAGTATTATGTTCTGTGCCATCTGAGATGTTTGACGTGATGGCAGACGTGACCAGCATACAGTATGCTCCTGCGGGTTTCAAGAAAACCTGCTTGGAGGATATCAAAAGACTAATTGGGCTTAAAACAACCAATAATGTAAAAACCCATTATGTGGTTATGTGTCAGTAGTGGTCTCCATTATAATGGACTTAAAAAATACAATGAAGATATGAGTTGACACTAAACACTTGATGTGGTCTCATTTCTACATGAAAGACAGGTCTATCTCAGTGTCTCTTCTCAATCTAAGTTACTATAGTTAGCTGTTAGTTAAGGCACTTGCAAACATAATACTAGCTTTCTGATTTAGCCACATTCCACTACACAAGTTGCATACTGTCAAAATGCTTTAGCTTAATTTACAGCAATATAGTTAGCATAAAACTGACAACTGGATATTTGACTGACCAGTGTCAAAATGCTTGCTGCACACGTAGACATACTGAGTGTCAGGATCCCACAGTGTTCCCTTTCTTATAAAAACTTAGTTCTGGGTTCTTGACCCTGTTGGTAGTGCATCCCACCACACAGCAGCTTTGAGGCATGTTTCTGTTGTTGGCTGGCAGACCGAAGAGACAAGGAGGCACCTTCACACAATACAAAGTCAATGGAGAGCGATGAATTGTTTTCCCCTCCGCTGTGGTGTGCTATGTACCATAGTGTGTGAGTGAATTGAAACTGCGCCCACACAGCACAAACCAGCACCAGGTATTGGAGCACACCCATTGTTTTGGTTTTTTTGACAACAGAAGTAGCTGGATTACATGCACATTACATGTATGATACATGATGTAGGTGCAAGGTTATTGGAAAACAGCACTGATGAAAAGAGTAATGCCTGTGTAACCGGTGGGCTTTCGCGTTGTGTTGGTTGGATAGCAAGAACAACGTGACACCGGGATCTCTTTATGGTTGACCTCCGTTTGTTCTGATAAACACATAGGGACACAGAACCTCCATGGTAATTACACAGCCACAGGGTGGAGGAGGGGCTCTGAACTTCAACACTTATACATTCTGGAGTTTGGCGGTCCCCCCAGTCAAAAATAAACTGTAACCAGGTAGATTTTGTGTAATTATTACAACAAGCAATAAAGGTACATAAGACCCTGTTACAACCTGCACACTGACTGCAAACCACAAATCTGACATTTTGATCCCAGTCCAATCGTCCTCAGGTCAAAAAGGTTGTTTCTTTCACACCCACGTGACATTGACTGAGAACTTCAGTTTTCCACCAGTAAATTAGTATGTTCAACATTCTTCCATTGAAGAAATGGATGATCTCTGAATCCCTGAAATGGGTCAATTCACTCAGATAGCACTATAGGCTGGATCAGAGCTATACACTAATTAGCCTCTGTTTTAGCAGATGGCTCCAGTAACATCAGCTGCATCACTAATAGCAGAAAACACTTGTGTGCATAATATGTGTGTCTGAAAATATCAAAGGGACCTTTTCTCTTGTCTGCCTAGCAAAAAGTAAGGCAGCATAGTATATTGTTGTTATACTCTAGGGGGATCGTGATTATGAGCCTGTGGTGACAGAGAGCTATCGTCAATTGATTGAGTCAACATTCAAGCACTCGACCTAATGCCGTTGAAAACAATAGGCAATTTAAACTGCCATTAGATCTGACTGACTAAACTAATGATGTGATATAGTGTGCTATGATGAATAAACCTGGGGGCTTGTTTCCATCCCCAGGCTTTCAGCACGTCATTAAGGTCAGGAAGGTAAAGCTGATTGTCACAGTTTCAAAACGACATTTTGGCCTCAAAAATGTGCCTGTGCCTCCTCCAAACCACCACTGAAAGGTCAAGCTCTCACAATTCCTGTGGCTTAGCACTCAATTAGTTGAAAATTGCCTTTTGTCTGCTGGGAGCAGGTGATAATTGCTGTGGGTCACGAGTGATAATTGCCAGCAAACCCCTCCGAGCCATTGCCTATTAAAAGGAGTTATTTAAATCACATCACCTTTGGGGTGCTTCTGTCTTTTATGCGTGTCTTTAATTGGGGAGAAGTTTCATGAAACTTTTCCCATCACCTGATAAGCTCAGACCTACGGCGCAGTAAGGAAACTCAAGTCTCAAAACTTGAGGAGCAGCAAAAGACTTTACAAATTGTCGGGACAAACTGGACAAGCTGTACCTCACATCAGAAGTCTTATATTGCTTAAAACACATACAATCATCTATTTCCAGAGAAAATCACATTTCAGATCATGTCTGAAACAGCTAGTTTGTCAAAAGACTTCATCTTTGTGTTATCCTCTTTAAGGCTCTATGAGTACTAACTCTAATTCTGCTGTGGTGTGGTACTTAAAGCAAAACTTCAGCGGTACAAAGTGAGATAAGAACATGAAAGCATGGTAAAGTGGAAACCTGCAACTTTAAAAAATGGACTCCTGTCTCATAACTGCAAACCATTCTGTTTTGAGGAGCAGTTTAAATACTCCAAAAGAGGAGGCCATATAAGATAGGAAGGTGACACACAGCTATAAGCTACATTAGCTTTCTCCATTTTTGACTCGCTGGCTCTCCATTCCCTCAAATTCCGACATAGAGAATTGAGAATTTGTAAAACAAAACAAAAAAATAGGGCCCATGTTTAAAAATACTGGAGTTTCCCTTTAAAGGTGTTTTGTTAAAAACATGAAGATACTCTATGAAATGAAAATGGGTTTGGTTTCCACCTAAATACTGCTTATATAGCATTATCCAGTTCTGTGCAAAGCTTGTGATTTGGCCATATAATTAACACAGAAATTGCAGAGGTACAACAGTAAGACTGTTTTAGAGAAGAAGACACCCAAGGGTGTTTGAGTCTGACGTGAGCACTATCTTAAAATAGGACTCATTTCCTCATCATGTAGTTCCCAAAGAGAGGAGAGGCTGTACAAAAGTAGGGGAGAGGCAGAGGTTGTTAAGTACAGAAAAACTGAGAAGAAAGGAACACAATGGGGATGGAAGGTGACAGGAACAACCAATCATCAGAGCAATTAATTGTGTGTTTAACAGCCTTGAGAGCCATATTCTGAGGACAACACCCCCAGGAAAGTGCAGAGTAAGCCGTTTCTAATTATCACAACTGTAAAACAGGACATCTAATCTGTAGTGGAGGATCGCAAAGGCAGAACTACCGACTCTCATAAAGGTTCTCAATATGTGGCGTATGACCTAAAAGTAGGTGTGCTGCAACTTTAATTACCTAAATAATACAGCACCAGAATGGCCATATGACCAGAGATTTAATGGTCACCGTATTTATTCCTCCTGTCCATACCAGCCATAGCATGACATCAGCCGAAGCTAATATGAGGCTTCATCAGTCTGAGTTAAGGCGCCTACATGTGCAATGACAAAAGTCTTACAAGTTAAGAGATGGGTCTAACAAAGTCTTGGTCACAATCTGTGTCATATTGTACATACCAATTTTGAGGCATGCAAGATGGTGCAATGAATGCCTAGTTAATCATAGTGCTACTGTATAAATTGAAAAAAAAACAGATGCTAAAAGAGTTAGGTCATGCACTCGCGTCATTCATCTGTGCCGCTTTCATGTTTTGAAAATGTAGCAAGACAATAATCAAGCTTTAGCCATAGCGCTGGCACTTCTATGCATTGCAAAACCTCAAAAGAGGAGGGCGAGGTTGTGAAGACAGTCGGGAACCGAGGGCAACATGGAATGCTGGAATTTTGGTCCTTATTTTCAGACACTGTCAAAATATTGACGCAGCCCATCTTTGGTCGCCAAAGCTCTAAATCAGCCATTGGTGGACATGCCAATCCAATTCCATTCAATTCAGTATTCTTTATTGGCATGAATGTAACAAGACTAAATTGTCAGGTGATAATTCAATTCAGTTTTATTTATATAGCACCATATCATAACAAAGTTATCTCAGGGCACTTTTTCATATAGAGCAGGTCTAGACCGTTCATTTAATGGTTCATTAAAAAAGAAAAGAAAAATGAAGAAAATAGCAGATAAGATACAGTATATACACATATGTGCGTGTGTGTTGAAGTTTTTAGTGTGTGTGCATGTGTTGTTTTGTTGGTTGATATATACAAAGAAAAAAGGTGTCTCAGTACAATCTGTTTACATTCTTACAGAGATGTATAACAATATAGACTCCACAGCAAATGCAGCCCACAATGACATACATATATATATGTATGTATACGTACATATATATATATACATATATATATATATACA
>LKNJ01002749.1:0-55650 GCA_002120245.1 Maccullochella peelii | reverse complement strand
TTCTCCCCCCTGATCTGTTGTCCTGGCTCCCCCTTGCCGTAGCATTCGTGTTGTACCTCTTCAATCTGTATATACATATATACACACATATATATACACATATATACACATATACATATACATATATACACATATATATATACATATACATATATATACATATATATATACATATACATATATATATATATATACATATATACATATATACACATATATATATACATATATATATATATACATACACATACATACATACATACATATGTATGTATGTATGTATGTATGTATGTAATAATTTTTATTTGTTAAATTAAGATATGTTTGACAAAACAACCCTCCAATATTACAACATAAATTATGAACATTATTAGAATTAGACTACAAATGATAGGCTAAATGGTGGTAAATTGCTTTCGCCTTTTTGCGCACAGAAAACTGGAGAATATGTTAATACAGGTGTCACATAGGAAAATATATTATATTTTTGTAGGGCAAGCCTAAAAAAGCAAAAACGTAGACACAATCTGAAAATATAGTTTTATTTTGATCTCACTGGAAACAAACACCATTAGGTCAGTTTAACTAGTAGGCTACTACAGACATTCTATGTTAGGTTTGATTATTATTTCTTTATTATTACATTTGTGTGCAATTCTTGGTGCATTTGTCCATACCCCGCTCATACAATTAGGGTATTGGTGTGATTATTTCAGCATTCAGTTGAGGACTATTATCTTACACTGTATTTTATGATGTGTCTGTTTAAGATTTCGCGCGTTTTACCGGAATAATACGTCAGACTGGGATTAGGGGATGTGGGTTGGCCCTGCAATATCCAAGGCTATCCTCCAACTCTATTTCAATAGGATCTCAACTGCGGTTGTTGGTCTCTCGGCGTCGAGCACAGACGGACCATTTCAGCGAGATCTCACACAGTGAATTACAGAGCCGAACCTGCTGTCGGAATAACAGTCTCCGGCTTAGGACACGACTCAGGTAGGAACATTTTTAAATGAATATGAGGACAGATGTAGGATAAATCTGCGGGCTTCTGAATGGAGGATGGATTGCTGAAGCTTGTTTTTTTCCGGAGCGCACGTTTCGTTTTTGCAGTGATGAATGAAAATCGGAAGAAAACACAAGAAGGAAACAAAACCCGACATTGCCATGGATGCACGAGTGCAGTGAAGCTGTGGGTACAACTGTGACTGAATAAAGTCAGACAAAATAAACGTATAACATAAAATTAAAATCCGAAAACAGCAACAAGACTAAGTTCTGCTGCACACGGTGATTACCTTTTACGGATCAGATGCGGCAGATGTTAGTTTGCTGAGGACAGGTTCATTGATCCTGAGGACCGAGCAGAGCCCCCTTTTACACAGACCGGAGGATGGTCCCCGGGGCCCCCAGCACGACCACCACCATGCTCCCCGCCTCCGAGGCTGCAAAAATCTACCAGACCAACTACGTGCGCAACTCCCGCGCCATCGGTGTCCTGTGGGCCATCTTCACCATCCTCTTCGCCATCGTCAACGTGGTGTGCTTCATCCAGCCGTACTGGATCGGAGACGGCGTGGACACCCCGCAGGCGGGCTACTTCGGTCTGTTCCATTACTGCATCGGGAACGGGTTGTCCCGGGACTTGACCTGTCAGGGCAGCTTCACCGAGTTCAGCGCCATCCCCTCCGGTGCGTTCAAGGCCGCCTCCTTCTTCATCGGCATGTCCATGGTGCTGGTCCTCACCTGCATCGGCTGCTTCGCGCTCTTCTTCTTCTGCAGCACCGGCACCGTGTATAAGATCTGCGGCTGGATGCAGCTGGCTGCAGGTAAGAGACTCTGCTCTGACTACAGGTGGGAGTTCATAAAACAGTTCAGTGGTTGTCAATGTGTCCAGAGGAGCTCTAATGAGATTACACGGAATTCAAACTAGTAGAAGAATCATGCAATTCACTAGAAACTGTACAAAATCAGATGTTTCTCCACCTTTCACACAGTTTGGTATAAAAACAGCTAAAAATGCACACAGTCTGCACCTAAAAGTCCTGTTTTTTCAGGTCATAGACTCCAATAGATACCCATTAGAGCTCTGTTGAGGTTACCCTGAGCTCAAGTCAGTAAGAGTTTGATTCCACAATCATATAATTTACTGGAAATTGTCTGTTTTACCCTCATCACCCCTCTCAGACTGTAAAAAAATGGTCAAGTTTAGGATCAACAACAAGCTTTTACCTAAAAATCCAGGACAAGGACTCCAATTGTTTGTCCACAGAACCCAATTTTTGTAGATTTTGTCCTGTGAAACCCCGTTGTAAAGCATTTCTGTGGTTACTAAAGCTCTGATAAAACATTATGTAACTGTCTGAAGTGTAGGTGGAGTATCAACAGCCTTGGGGGGGAACATAAGACCTTAGATTGAAACAAGTATTCTGTGCGCTGGTGCCTAAAGAGTTAAATAATGAAAAGATACAAGCATTTACAACTGCCTCTTTTGTTGGGGATGCTTTACTGATA
Source organism: Maccullochella peelii (assembly GCA_002120245.1). Lineage (NCBI taxonomy): Eukaryota > Metazoa > Chordata > Actinopteri > Centrarchiformes > Percichthyidae > Maccullochella > Maccullochella peelii. The sequence continues at coordinate 53,133 of LKNJ01002749.1, read as the reverse complement.
CTGAGGTCAGAACCAGACAGCGATGTAAATGCATAATTTCTTTCATCGATATTAACAAAAATACGAACGAAAATGTTAAAATATGCATTATTTTATGCATGTTTTTCCATCCCAAAGCTCAAATATAGTTTCAATCCCTTTGATCCCTTTGAAAAAAAAAACTGTAAACTCGACTGTCAGTATAAAAGGTAATTAAACTCTCAAAAAACAGGTAAGTCATCAGTGTTGTTTGTGGTTTACATTGTTCTTGCCTTTTAACTAGAAGCATAAATTGGAAATATGCAAATTAATCTTTTTCTCTAAATGAGAAGAGAAAGGGTCTTTAACGTCTTCAAACCCACCATTCACGTTAAATAAAAAGAAAACCACATATAAAGGGAACGAGAAAGGAAAATCAAAGGAGCAGGGGACATGTAGCTTCTTTCTGCCTTTAATTATTTTTTTGTCAATTTTCCAGCATCCTCTCTGAAGCAGACAGAGCATTATTTGCCTGCATGTGTACAGATCTTGTTTTCCTTCCCAACTGATATTTTCAAATAACTGGTGCAGCTCAGCTTTATATCTAAGCCAACTATTTCAGTACACAAGGGGAAATGACTAAGTTGTTTATTATACTCTTTCAGCTCCTGTCTCCCAAGAGTTCATATTAAAATAAAAACATTTAACATACATAATCATAGTCACATGCACAATACACTTTTTTTTTTGTGTACCGTTTCATGATTTTATTTTCAGGCTAGTTTTATTGCTTGTATGATTCTTTTATGCTTTTTAAGATTGTTTTGGTGTGCATTAGTCTCCAAGTCCATTTTTAACATCCTGCGTTTTGTCAGTCGCTTGTAAAGCACTCGATTTGTTTGAAAGGTGCTATACAAATACATTCTGATTGACAAGCTCAACACCTACACTGTTGCACACAATGGTTATTATAATATGCAAGTAAACATTTAATTCCCATTTGTATCCTCTGTAATATGTAATGATTTTTGCCTCTATTCCTTATATTCACTTTACATTGATCTCACACTAAAAACTGTTTATCCTGAATGCTTAATGGCCTTTTTAAACTTTTGAATGTTTCCAAATGGATCATTCTTGCTGCATTCTTTAATGCAACCTTCATCTCTCTGAGCTGCACAGCAGAAACTGATACGAAATTACACTGAGATATAACTCAAAAAATCTCCAGATAAGAAGCTTGCAGTTTGTTCAACCATGTCATTTCCATCCCTTTTCAGAAAGGTCAGTAACACAAGGTTTCCGTGTCAGATTCCTTTGTGTTCCGATTTCCAGTAGTTTGACTTCTGTGACCTCTTCAATTTGAATATTTCCACAAGTTAAATACAATGATTTAAATTTTCCTCCTCCTAAAACATTATCGGACTCACAATGGAAAGTATAAAAATCGACGCAGCAGAAGCAGAGATATTGTCTTTATTCCACACACACACACTTCTTCCTACATTACCCACAATGCAACTTGACTGCAGACAGTTCTGTTGGTGTGTCATGCTAGTAGCTGCTAATGTAGACTTGAACAGCTAGCCTCAACAATAATATTAATAAATATTTTAAAGTCTTTTGACATTCATGTGCCTGAGTTTTTAGATCAGCTTTTGCTGTGGTTGTCTCATCTGCAAACATACACACATTTTAACCATCTACAGCTGAGGGAAAATCATTTGTGTAAAGAACAAAAGAAGAATATTATGAGGGAAATGGCTCTAAACACAACAAAAACGGAAGAAAACATTTTATCAGCCTGTCATTCAAATTACCTACTGGTGAGAGTGGTGGACGTTTTAACATTCTGTGATTATTATTAGAAACAACTGAACAAGTATGTAAATGAACGAGCTGTAATTTAAGCCAAAAGATTTTATTTTTATTCTGTGAGAAAATGAGTGGCATCACACCAATTAACACCCCCACAGAGAAACATATGACAAATGACTGATAAAAGATTTTGAGCATAATTTATGGTTCAGAATTCACATAAATCTAATCTGTGTGTATAAATAAAATAAAAATCTCCCAGCGTCATACTGTGCATCTCCATAAATGCCTGCTGTAAAACACAGCTTGTTCTCAAATGGAAATTAAATGTCATAACCATTAACAATCACATTCACAGTGCACTTCTGTTTGTGGCCTACAGAAACAGCAGCTAAATATCCATTCAGGGTGAACATGTGTCCCAAACCTCCTCTGACCACCAGTTATAGCAATAAATAGAAACCATGGACTGCAGTCCAATTCCTAGTCAGACAAACCATTGATTTGATTTAGAGGTTAGCAGAGCCACTGGCCAGCCATTAGGCCTGATCTAAACACTATGTTACCATTTCATCGCAATAAAAACCCCTCTGTTGCTAAAGTATCTGAAACCTTTTGGTGTGTGAAACCCTAGAAGCTGCGAGTTGGATTATTTTAGAGAGAAGGCACTACGATGAGCTGCATCACAGTCCTCATGAGCAGCACAGCAGATTTTCAGAAGCCGTCACAGTCATCTCGGGGGGGGGGGGGTTAAAAAGGTTAACAGTGGAGTAACCAAGGACATGTACTCACTGTAGACAAGTACAATTTTGAGATACTACTTCCATTTTATTCGACTTTATACTTCTACTCCACGACATTTCAGAGGAAAATATTGTACTTGTCACTTCACTACATTTACGCAACAGCTGTAGTTACTGGTTTTCACATAAAAACATGGTTATATGATCATAAATCTGTTCATTTGGTTCATAAAATGTTTGAAAACAATACAAATGTGCATCACAATTTCCAAAAACCCCAAATTGACATTCAAATTAATTTATTGTCTAACCAACGGTCCAAAACACAAACATATTTAATATCACAGACCTAAAAATCCAACAAACCCTCACATTTGCAGAGCTGGAAATGATAACGCAGCGTTTACATTACCCACAATGCAACTCGACCACTGACAGTTCAGTCCGAGATCCGCTAGTAGCAGCTAATGTAGCCTTGAGCTGCTAACCTCAAACAGAAACGGGAAGTAGATTTTTCCCCAAACTTGTAGTCTTCAGACTCATCCAATGCCGACTCAAGTGACATCACTTGAGGCAATTTCAGATTTCTCTCTGTAATACATCTATGATTTCATGCCGCTCCCTCTGCAAAGACTTAATCCAACGGTAACTTACTCCATAAGTCAGACTTTGATGTGTAAAAATCAGTAATATCCCTTTAAAATAATTGTTTAAGGCCCAAAGAAATAATGATTAAATATTTCACAGGAAGCAAAGATTACAGAAAATAAGAATAAAAACAAATTTGTGAAGCAGAACTTTGTCTTTTCCTCCTCTGTCCCATTCGCTCAGAAATGTCATATTGAGGCCACTGTCAAATCTGCCATTAAAAGATTTCTAGGCAATTTAAATAGCCAATATCGAGGTGCTTTCTCTCTAAGAGCAGTCTGAAATCCCACAGTGATTGTAAAAAAATCCTCCCCGTCAGATATCAGTCAGGTGGTACGGGGTGGCTGTGATGTGCCATCAAAGGCAGCGCATTCTGCTCAGAGGCAGCCCTCTTCTCCAGCGGTGGGATGTCCTGAATGTTTGATGAACTCTGCCTTCTAGCAGATAAAGAGATTTTAGAAAAATAGCTAAGAATGATGATGATCGCTGTAACGATGTGGTCGCTTCTTTGACTCTTTGCAGATGTAAAAAAAAAAACAACAACTCTGGTTTGATGGTCTGTTTTATAGTTTGCACAAGTCTTTTGCATAACTATGCACAGTAGCTGGCAGGCGTACATCAGCTAGAGCTGCCCAAACAGAGAGACAACCACTTTGACAGAATACAAGATAACACTACTTTGATATTGAGGTACTTTTATAGGGTTTATACGTTGTAACCAATGGTTAAAAAAAAATCTTTTTTTTGATGTTTATTAATCAGTAACAGTATAGTGAGAAATCTGTTTGGTATACATCCTGCTCAGTAAAAGACATTCAGATTGTGGTGACTAAATCAATTTTAGTGCTGAAGACGCCGAGTCAGTGGTTTGGGTTAACCTATCCATACTGTACATAGGTCAAGAGCAGAGTTCACATCGCCTCTTAAGATCATTCAATCCAGAAATCCTTTTAAGACATTAATCAAATTGGAGCAGGATGCAGAATTATACGGGTATATACAGATAACAAAGACACTCTTGAAAAGGTCATGAGATTACCTTTTTTAATGATAGTAAATTTAAAATTTGCCACTTTGTCTTTTAAAAGAAGGGAGGAAGTTAAAAAGATGAGTGAGAAGAGTCTTGAAGAATCTTGTGTCTCCTTCTCCGTAGCCAAAAACACGGTTTTTGACGCAGTTCGCACCACTTTGTCCAGACATTTCCTCTCGTGCAGAGGTTGTTGCCACTTTATCCAATTGTAACACCCAAGAATTTGCAGTTCTCCACCGGCTGAATTTCCTGACCATTTATGACCAAAGGTACATGGCCTCTATGGCTCTTATGGATGTAGGGATGGAACCTTATTTCTGTAAGCTGCTTCATTATGGTTTAAACCCTGATAACGCGGTATCATCGACAAACTTCAACAACTTATCACAACGTGAAAATTATGTGAATCATATGTTATGGCCTTTGCAGTCTCCAGATCTCCGAGTTAATATCACAACTGTGGTTTGACAGACCAAGAATTGGACCCACATGCACGACCCAGAGACAGAATGAAGTGGATACAGTCTTTTACTCACGAAGAGGTTTGTACAGCAAAGACAGTCCAAAGGCATATAAATCCAACAGGGAGCAGGCAGAGTCAATAATCCAGAAGACAGGCGAGACCATACACAGGGAATCTAATACAGGACTAATAAGACACTAGGCATGGAAGTACTATTACGAACTGGCATTGAGCCAAGGTAAACCACAGGTATATATACACAAACAGGAACTAAGAGGCTGACAGAGATAATGACTGATGAGATGCAGGTGGAACATAAAACTGGCGGGAAACAGACAAAACCAGGAAGTAAAACTGGACACTACAGACTGAGGTTATCAAAATAAAACAGGAAGTAACTCTATGACCCAGGGCGGGATGTTACAGTACTACCATCATCATTAAAAAACACCAAATGAGGGAATATCTTTTGGAAAAATTGTGTTTCATCCCTTCAGTCGAGTTCCAGAGACTTGTGGAATCCATGCCAAGGAGCATTCAAACAGTTTATGTTGGTTTTTCCTTTAATTTGTCACCAATCAGTAGGTTTTTTTGATGAATTAAAGAGCTTGTAAAAAAGCAGTCTGGAGGACGGTATACGCCAAATGGATTTTTCACAACCTAATGACCTGTAAGGTTATAAATTGCTTATTATTTATATATATAGCCGTAAGAAGAGATTTATTTGCCGTTAATGAATCCATTAGTTACAACTTATAAACCCTTTTTAAAAGCATGCCTTACTAGAAAGTGTCACCGATGATGAGGTGAGCGTGCTCAGTGTGGAGCAGCAGGCGGAGGAGCTCTGACTGCACGCTGGTGCTCAATAACCTGGATGGCCTCCAGAGCTCTGATGGCCATCTGGATCTCACACAAACACACACACGCACACACGCATGAAAATTGCAATGGCATGAACAGCTGCCAATTTTCACTGGCTGTAAGTCTGTAGAAATCCATAGAATCAGAGGTGGGTTACTCAAAGTGCTGTTGAAGCGTTTCCAACACATGGTCCATTTCCTGGTTGTCTGGCCAGCAGCTCCCTGTGCAGTAAGTGGCTTCCATCGTGGTGCTCTTGGCCTACTAAGTGGAGTGGCACTCGGAGCCAAATATAAAAGGTCCATTTGGTAGCTGGAGGTTTATTGATCCAAATGTTGCGCACCAGAATATCAGGAAACGGGGGACAGCTGCCACTGCATGTACTGTAGTTCAGTTATGTGTTATTGTTAAGCTGCGAGAGAATACAAAAGCTCTGGTTGCCTTGTGTTTGATGCATGATAACACAGTTTGATAAAGAAAAAAGCGCCTGACTGACTTATATTATTATAAGAATGCTAGGTGCGTTGTGTGGTATTCAATTTTACACCTCTTCAGAGAGATGTCAAGTGGAACCACTACCACACTGCGTCTGCGGAGATAATGAGAACAGATCCAGGGGAATGTTTGAAAGCTGAAATCTTCATATTGAAATGCTGCTTGTGTTATTTCTCTCCATATAATAATCCAATAAGAAGTCATTATTATTATATTATATTATATTATATTATATATTCCTTCCTGACAACAGATGCATAAGAATTGTATTATCTTCAGAGAATTTAAGTTTTTGCTCTTTTTATTTATTCATGCTTTTATTTGTTAGTTCGACCCATATTTAGAGTCAGAAAGATCACAATGAGGAACAAGAGCTCTCTTTTTCATTACTTTTTCATGAAAACCAAACAACCCAAACAAAAAAATCAAATAAATAAATCCATGACAACTTGGCAACTCCATCTTGTGACAAAGTTATGGTCAAAAATACACTTTGAACCTTATTAAATTGTTGTTTTCATATATGCGAATCGCTGATCTCGCCCCTGAATATTAATGCCATAAATTTTGTACTTGTCCTCATAAAAAATAGACATCAAATAAATAAATAAAAGCGAGAATCTGCTGGAAATAATTGGCTGTTGATCAAAGCATCTCTAATTAAAAAAAAAAAAAAAAACACATTAATGGGAGCTCTGTGGTAGAAGAGATGGTCTGGATTTAAAGCAGTGAGCTAATGACATCAGCCAGGTCTTTATCCTCTCACACATTAAATGAAGGACCGGAAGAGTCTGAGAGGCTTTACAGTGATGTAACATGACCACACACTCACACACACACACACACACACACACACACACACACAGAGAAGAAGCTATTAGCAGAAAAAAGAGTGATGTGTTCACCTGAAGGTTTTTAGATGAAACCCTCTGCCCTCTTTTCCTTTACTGCCTCTCTCCATTCAGTAAAGTGCTCAGCTGGTTCCCCCCTGGCTGCCTGCCCTATAGGTGCCGCCTGGAAAAGAAAACACTTCTTTTTTCTTTTCTTTTAAGCTCAGAAAGGTCTCAGTGGATGGATGGTGAGTCAACAAACGCTACAGAGGCATAAACAAAAAGAGAGATGGCGGCGCAGTGTGAATCAGCCAAATTAAAAGCCGGCCAAGTTAGCTGAAGCTCCCAGATCTCAACTACAGAGAGTCCGAGGATTAAGAAAGTGGATCACCTCCTTTAGCTGATGAGGATTTTAAAGGGACAGTAACTGATCTGTGACCTCTATCAGCCTCTGAAGTTGACTTGTAGGAACAGAGAGACACTTTCATAACCTCAACGTCCCTTCGTATGTCTAAAAATACAGCCATGATCCAACAGAAACATTTAGGGAGATACTTTCTTGGAGAAATATAATATAATCATAAAGCCACTTCATCGTTGTGCTCCTTTGGTTGCTTGAGAATGAAGCTTTTTAGTCTCTGCAGCTAAAATAACTTGTGATGCCGGTCATCAACACAGTCCTCAAATTTAGATTTGATTAAAAAGAAAATGTTTTTCATCACTTACCTGTACAACAATTCTACATTTTATTACTTGACATTTGTTTGGTTGACGATTTTGTCAAAAAGGGACCTGCGTTTTTTGGGGGGGTTTATCCATACACACATCCTGTTGTTACTCAAAGACATTTTGACACGTGGACAGGAGGAGAGGGCGGACCTGCTCTAGCACCTGAGTTACAGTCTACAGTTTACATTAAAACAGCCCAGAAAAAGGTAAATTTAGTAGCTGTTCAGGAGCTTTAGATCATATCACATGATGTTCCTGAATTTGCCCAGTTGTAGATGGTTAAATTTCCATTTTTCTGAGCACTTTAAGGACTTTTTGTTCATGTTGGCTTAAACTAAATGGACCTTGTGGTGTGTTGTTTTGCTCTTTCCAAGGTCAAAAATACATTTAAAATTTTTTTTAATCTCAATTTTTAAGCCAATATGGACGAGGAGTCCTTAAAGTGCTCAGAAAAATGTTTCAATTCTATGATAACCTATGATCTGCTGAGGAAGATCATGTAATACAACTTAAAGCTCCAGAACAGCTGATGGACCTTGATGAAATTGTTTTGTCAACTACTCTTCCCAGGTCAAGAATGACTTTCAATTTCAAGTCAAAAAAAGCCAAAAGAACAAACAAACTGGCCTTTAATTACATTTTATTTGCTAACACTTCAAAGCTAAAAAACTGTACAGTTGGTGGTTTGTTTCCCGGCTCTTCCTTTCCACATGTCAAAGTGTCCTTGAGCATGACACTGAACTCCACATTGTTCCCAGCGTAAGGGTATATGATAAAATTCCTTCTTTGGCAAAAGTGTCTGCCAGATGATGCAATATAATGTAGAAAAAACATTTTAAAAATGCAAAAAGTAACCACATACTACTACAAAAGAGTGTCAGCCCCTACACAGATGATACGGTTGTTCTGTGCTGGGGGATAAGAAAAGAAAATCACACTAAATGGCCATTTAAACATAGACATAAAGAACTATAGAGCTTCATGAAATCAAGTGCACAAAACCTCCCAAAAAGGCTTGAAATGTGTCCTTTACAGTCTACCACCCAGATGATCTACTTAATAGAGCTGTCAGCGAGAGAATAAATCTAAACACAGTTGGGCGGGGCGATTTAAAGGTGTCACAGAGGACGAGGTGTTTTATGGGGTGTGTGGTCTGGTGGAGAGGTGAGATTGAACATCATGTCCAAAGATGCTGCACTCACAGCCAGGCTTGAGGTCGTCATATCTTCCTGTCAGATGCTTATAAATCTGCTGCAGCCAGGGGAGGAATTTGACATTAATGTGCACTAACAATTTCATAGGTAACAGTGTAGTCAGTGCTACAAGCTGCTGCAGCATTGTGCTTCCTCTAACAAGGATTACAAGGTCTCCTATGGTTTAACTGTAGTACTGATATATGAGCGTGAGAAAATAATCAAATATTCTTTGACATTTTATTGTTATTTATATATCACTTTGACAAAGTGCTTTACAGATATGGAAAACAGATAAAGACAATGAAGTAAATAATGACAAACTGACTGTACATGCTAACATTTGGTATTTGGTCAGAAATTTGACCTGATGATGGCACCAGATAAAAAGTTAACCTCCAAAATTAGGAAACATTGTCTGGTAACCATGAATGTCTGTACAAAATGTTGTGCCAATCCATGTTGTAGATGTTGAGATATTCCACTGGATAAGTGCAAACTCTGACCTGTTGGTGGCGCTAGAGGAAAAGTAAGGGAATCACCAGATTCAGTAGGCTTTATCCTCTAGTTGCCATGAATTTCTGCACAAAATTTCATGGCAATCCATCCAATAGTTATTGAGATATTTCAGTCTGGACCAAAGAGGTAGACCGACTAACCCATTGTCAGATCAACATCCCTTAGAGTCATGGCAATGAGATAACAATGAGATAAATAATCACAAGAACACATAAAATACATGATAAATATACAGTTAACGTCAAGGTCACATTATTTTGAGCCATTTACTGCAGCTCGTTGATGAATAACATGTCGCCCTGAGGTGATGATGAGTTTGTCTATAAGAATTAGACGAGGCGTGATGGACAGACGGGGTTGCAGAAGCGGCTGGAGCCCGTTCGAGGTAAAGCAAGAGTGGTGTGTCTGATTGAGGAATCGCAACTTATTTAGAGCCTTAAGTGTGACTGACAGGTTTGATTGCAGAGTAGTTATGTTGGAATGAGCAGAGAGATGGAGATTATGTGAGACGGGTAGAAGTAGAAGAGACTGTCAGGGCTACCACAGATGAAAATGACATCCAGAGTACCCCGTTCTTCAAAAGGCTCTGGGACTGTAATTACGCCCCACAAAATGGACACTTCTCTGTTCAGGTTAAACTGCAAAGAAATGAACAGCAGTGATAGGGGTGTTTATTGACATGGTGAAATTTACATGCACAAACAAAACATAATGTAAAACCTCCAAGGCCACTGTGATTTCAGCATGAAAACACTGACTGATGTTTGTTTTCTGATATGGATTTTTACCTCAAAGATGTTTTTACAAATTTCAGTGGATGGTTAAAAGTGCACTAATCAATATGTTTATATTAACAATGGATCAAATGGCTATGTGTAATGTAAAAGGTGCGGCTCGTAGAAACAAATTATCACACAACTCTGCAGTTCCCCTCAGCTCTACGGAGCATTTTGGCATCTTTCAGCTAACTGTTTTGGTTTTACGACCCGCAACTTGTGAACTTTTGGTTCACTCTCACGACTGTCACCAACCTTATTTCGAGCAGGCAGCTGTTTTCAATAAAAAAAGGTCAGATAAAACCACTGTACACTACCTGCCCAGAGCTTAACACAGAAAGACACAGTTAGAGTCTAGCTGGTGAACAAAATGGAGCATTTAGCAGCTAAAGGCCAGATATGTTTCTCAGAAGTTGATGGAAAGGGAAACTGTGAATAGGCAACTGATAACATGTTAGCTATAGTTTTAAAAAGTGTTTACAGTTTGTTGCACTGCCCCCACATGGCCAATAAATCAATGATTGCAGCTTTAAACCATGAGATGTAGACTTTCTTATGTTCCGTTTCCCTTTTTAAACTGTGTCAGAATACGCCCACATATTTTCTGAACAGATTTTCTGCCATTTTGATTTTTTGTCAAACATTTTTTCCCCTCATTAGTCCTACACATTTTATCCAAACTTCACCAAAGTTTGTAGATTCAATATTTCGATGATCCTGGGGGGAAAAAAGTTATTTTTGACATGCAATACAGTTTTCCTATAATTGGCTGCCAAATTCCTGTAGTCTACTTGATATAAGCTGCCATAACTCTTGCAACATGTGCACACATTTACTCCCATCAATTTAAATGCAAGTTGGTGCTTCAGTAATTAGATCAATCTTAACAGTCATATCTCAGCTGTCTGTGTGTCAACTGTGTCTATTTTGATGCAAATCTAGATGCAGATTAGAAACTTGCAAACACTTTCTATTATCAGAATAATGTGGCCTTTGTGGACGTGGGTGCTCTCTGATTGCTTTCTAGTTGTTTTGAATGTCTTATTTAACACTAAATCGTGCTTTTATTGCATAGTTCTGGACAGCTGCTTTATGGGGACAAGCATCAAAGACCTCAGAGGCTCCATTACTTTGTGATTAAACCAACTATGGTATGAGGAAGCTGGTTTAATGTTCATGTTGTTGCGAGGTTGCTGAGGGACATTCCTCTGCATCGCTGTTATTAAAACCTGTCAGAATTGAACCTCAAATTACATCCGCAATTTGCTTGCACAAAGCAGCACGCTTTCTAAAGAGCGATGTGTCTCTCTGAGGCGGCCTATAGCCTTGATTTCTGCAGTGTTTGCCAGAAAGGAGGCTTTATACATGTTTCATGAGATCTGCCTGGTTCTCTTATGTTTCGCTGAGGCCGGAAAAAGAAACTGTGCAGCTTTGGAAGTCTGTTGGCATTTTCCAAAGCTGTGTTTAAATTGGTGGGATGATGATGAGATAGTGTCCAGTTGCCAGACAGAAAGAGAGAGAGAAAGAGTGGTGAAGCTGATGGCGAGATAACGAGGTCTTTCCAGGAGTCTCAGCAGGATGTGGATGTGCCGAACTTATAGGGCTTAATAACACTCCTAATCAGGTGCTAGTTATGGAGCAGCAGGAGGGCTAACAGCAAGGGATTTGGAAGGAAATGAGAGCGCTGAATGGCATGAGGGGAGGAAGAGGAGTGATTGGCAACTTCGAGTTTGACATCCCCGGTGTGTTGTTGAACAGTGTGGTGCGACATCGCCTGTGTGTATAAAAGACAAGAGAGTTATTCATCCGAATGCATGTGTCTGTGTGTTTCAGACCGGCTGAGTGGGAGTATCACTGATGCGAGTCAATGTTGTGTTATTTTCCTCTCTGCAAAAGAAAATGTTCCCAATCTGCTGTTGTATTATCCTATTGTATTATGTATCCCTGAGGGAGCATCACTAAATAGCCGGTTCCAATCTGCACGAGGGATCAGTGACAAATCCCCCAGCAGGGGAAAGTGATAATCTCAACAGCATAAGCTTGTCCCAGAGGAGGACAAAATGCTCTGCCTCTCTGTTTTTTTCCTGCTGCCTTTTAAGTCTGATGGGAAGCTCCAGAATAACACTAACTAACTTATTCTTCACAGTTGTGGATATCAGTCTGCGTATCAAAGGCTACCATGATGGTGGGTTTCATTGTCTCAGTTGTTAGAGAGTAGAATGGTTCATATTTATCCACATTTATAAAAAAACAAAACACATCCTTGAATTTAAATTATCTATTGATATACACGCACTGTATCTGTTTCATTAGGACATTGTAAAAATGTTTTGGATTTAAATTAAAATTTGTGTTTTAAAAAATCCATCCATCCCACCATCCAGACAGTTTTGGACTAACTGCACTCAATCAATCACAGCTGGACTTTGTCCTGTTTGAGTCCTCGTATTAAGTAATTGCTAAAATCCTTCCAGTTAGACCAGTTTGCAGAATTTGAACGGGAAAGCCTCCATTATTCAGAGTCCTAACAGTGGTGCACTGAATATCTCGTTTTTTGGCTACTATTGTCATTAATTAATGCAGCTCTGTGTGTCTTCTTCAAGTAAATCTCAGAGAACATTGAAAGCGAAATGTGTTTAATGCAGGTTGATGCCTGTTTTAAGTGTGTAGTGGTAAGTTGTCAGTATAGTAATCAATATAGTACTATTATTTTGGTGTTTTGTCAGGGATGCATCAATCCAATATTTAAAATTAAATACAGATTTTTTTTCATTATAAAATTCAGTGTTCCTGATACCGGTTCATTCAAGTCACGGTGGGAAGCAAACTCAATTTATTGGGTTTGGGTTGGTTTTTGTAATGGAAATATTGTTACATTGAATGTCCTACAAGGAAGGGTTGATGTTTTCTACCAGTTGGTATTTCAATACCATTTTCATTTCTAAACTTTATATTTGCAAAATATCAAGACTATTATTGTCTTCCTGATCCATGAAAGTAAATAGAAAAAAGGGAATAATGCCAAGAATAATAATAAGAACTTGGGTCTCAGCACTGATCTTTTATCAGGGTGGACGACGTCACACTGACAGTGTTTTAAAATATCTAAATATCCTAACAGGTCTGGTGTAAAATAGGTTTAAGATGCTTTTTAGCTGCAGTTTGTACAAATTCTACACAGGCTTGTGGAAATCGACAAAGGTTCGGCACCTCTGTTGGTAGACGCTGTCATGTCAAACACAGCACTGAAGTCCTCCACGCCTCATTAGGATTTGATTATCCCGTCTCCCCAGGAGTAATGTAATTAGTGTAACGGGTGGTGGAGGAGGGGTGGAGTAGAGAGGCTGATTGCAGCCCTGCCCTGCTGCCCTGGCCTGTACCGCTCATCCCTGCTTAGACACCGACAGTTATGAGGACTTGTTGGTCGCCACCTTCTCAGCGACGACTCCTCATATAACCTCAGACGACCGGAAACTTCTGCATAAGTTTCCCCAGTTTCAGAGCTAAAAACAAGCCTGAGCTTTGAGGCTCGCCTTGCTATGATGGGATGTGACAGGCTGAATGCGAGGAACGAGACCCCGAACCAACAGTGTGTCAAATCAACTGTCGAATGACTTTGTTGCTTCTTGATCCCTCGGGCCTTTCAATCTGAGCTCACAGTTCACAGATGAGATATTTCGGACATCAGAGCAAGTTCGAACGACCTTGCGGATTAAACGCTGCTGTTGTTGTTGTCATTGTCTCGCTGCGATGGCCACTTGGGTCACTTGGATATGAATTATAAATGCAAACACAACTGCTTGTTTGAATAAATAAATCATTACACTCTTTTAGACATGAATGAAGGCCCCTGAGTGTGTCGAGTCTCTCTTGTGGTGCAGTTTTTCGGTCACGCATCAGTCTTACAAAGTAAATATCCTCATTTAATTCTCCGATAGCAGCAGTAACTCTGATTCTCTGTGGCTCAAGGATGCAAATGAACCTGTAGCTTTTCTGGAATCACACACAGTAAAAAAATATGCACAAACTGAAGCAAAAACATCCAACTAACAACAACTCCCCATCCTGCCCAACCCCTTCAGCTCTCCCTCCTCCTCCTCAATCTGTTTGTATGTCTACTCGGTCCAGCGCAAGCTCCTCTCTCTCCCCGGCTTCATAATTACGAGATGAAGCAAGTTGAATTCCACTTAATTAGGACCTGAGGGCAAAGAGAGAGAGAGAATAACTTCACACAATTCATTTCAGCCAGAGGGCGACAAGAGGGTACTGTGTTTTTATCAAAAAAAACCCATCATGTTTGTATGATATGTTTACTGTGCCAGAAAAGACAATACAGAGTACACTATATTTAGTAATTATACTACAAGAGCTCACTATTGAGATGCTCCCCTTATATAAATAAATGTTTCACTGTTTGATTGAAAGAGTGCAATAGCATTTCCTGATATACTCTGCCATGCACCCCTGACACTTAAAAGACCCCTGCCCTTATATCTCATCAGCCCAACCCCATCCGTGACACTTCACCTCATTTTGCGTCTTTTTCCGGGGACACTCTGCAGGTTAATCATGACTCTTAAATGCTGAAAAAATACAAACTTAACTTGAGTATATGTTGAAGATGAAGAGAGGCTGTCTAAGTCCTTTCCAAAAACAGATATTAGGCTATACATGCTATAAATATGCTAAGGATACCTGTGATGCATGTTATATTGTATATTCTTTAAGTGGAGCTATTCTGTTGTTTAAACAGTATTTTTTGGCCACTTGGGGGCAGCAGAACAAGACACATCACCTTATAAAGTTGTTACAATGAACATGTTAGCTAACAGTTGCCTAATTACACATCAAATAGCCAAGGATCAACATTAGCATTCATGTGGAGTCGTGTTTCTGGCCACCTGACACACGTAAGTCCAATATTTACTCTACTTTTAGCTCTATTTTTGGTCTACACCAACTCCTGAGGGAAATATCAGGTTTGTTAGCGGCTCCATTTTCTTCACAAGTTAGTCGCTAACTCTGTCCGTCTGTTCTTTGGTGCTCGGCAGGTAGCGTACAGTGAGTTAATCAGAGCTTTTTTTTTTTTTTGCTAAAAACAGACACCGATTAGAGCAGTGAGAGTGAACCAACACGGAAAAGTTGCAGGTCGTAAAACCAAAACAATGAGACGCTGAAGCGTTCTGTAGAGCCAGGTCAGGTGTAATTCATCATGTGTTCATCACTATGAGCGCATTTAACCATTTGATCCATTGATAATATAAAAACGTGAAAAGGAACTGGCTGATTACACCTGGTATTCATGTTGTTTCCTGACACCTCTACACTGCTCCTGATGATGACTTTAAAGTAAAACCAACAGCTTGAAACTGCAGCAAAGCCTCCGACTCCCGACTTCTTTTTCGGAGTGACTCTACTCTCATTATGTTAAATATCAGCGGATCTCCTCGATTAAAACTTGCAAGTGTTTCCAATTTGACAGAATCTTGTGTTATTTAAAATGTGAGTAAGCAAAGATATTTTTTTAACAGCTTAAAAAAGCTCATTTGTGCCAAGAGGCTGAACAGCTGACTTGACTTGTACACTGTAGTTGTCACTTTATGAGTCAAAAACCCACAAAGTAATCCAGTTAATCCATCAAACTGCGAGTACACTCCATAAATATATATATTCCTCTCACATTATTCATATTTGTGGTGACTGCATTTTAATTCACCAGCATGTCTGTGGGCTTGTTTCGGCTATTTCCATGCTGGCAGGAAAAATACTTTGCAAAACTCCCTGGTTCACGATGCGGGGTATTTCCAAGACGGAAGCTTTTAGTCTGTCACCATGTGAAAACAGATAATCCAAGGAAAAAGTTTGAATAATAAGTGATATGTGGGAAGTGCTGTGAAGAAATATTGCACCACTTAGCGCTTAGCACCAAAGATGGATATGAACACATTGAACCTAAAAACTTGTCCATCTACTCCTAAAGGGAACCAGTTGTTACATTTGAAAAAAGACAACCTGGTACATTAGAGGGTTGGTTTTTTTGCTTTCCATCTTGTCTTTTACTTTCCATTCTGTATTATTAAATAAGCAAGAAGGGCAATAAAACAACTAAGGGGTAAAAAATGATTCCTCTCCTCCACACTTGACACCGAAGCCTTTTTTTCCTCTTTGTAAACAAATGAATGACCAGCAGACAGCAGCTACATCAAGCGTCTGTTTGATCCATTAGACTTTGTAGGTCTCGTTGTGTCCTCTACTGCGCGATGTCAATACGTCTCTCTCCCTCTGCCGCTATAGCTTTCACATGTGCCCAAAGGAGGGGCAGATTCCGCATCGGGGGTTTATCTTCTTGATCACTGGGCCGAGATGGAGAAGACAGCCGGTTGATTTATTCTCCTCCTCCTGACTTAGGCAGCAGGACAAGGACACAGCGACCCATTTGAAACTATCTGCCTTGGATAAGCCTGTGTGTGTCCGTGTGTACGTGCATTTGAGTGATGGTCATTTCAACGTGTGAGTTAATGAGTGATGCCGGTGTCTGCTGGTGTCGAGGAGACCTGACGCACAGGCTCAGGTCTTCATCATATATCAGATTGTCTGAGAGGCCTGTTATGACAACTGGCTGTCATTGTTTGAGTGTGAATGATGCTCAGATGGTCCTTGATTTATGGAAAAGACACCAGTGAAGGTTGCACCACACAGCCCAATTTTAAAGTCTGAAAAACAGCTATAAACTCTCTTTTCCGATGACATTAGAAAGACATGACTTTGAGAAAGCTACTTCACCATTTTAGCAGATATTACGAGTGACGTTGGGAGTGAAAAGCGGCTGAAAGTGGCTCTTGTTCTGGTAGAATATGTTGATTCTGAGAGGTATGTCCCTGCTCGTTTTTTGGTATTTCACTGTTGTTCCACTGGCATATTTTTCTTCTTTTTATCATTATTTATAAAAGATGTATGTTCACAAAGACGTTCACATACATACCGACACACTTTTACCTACGTATACTCAGATGTACATGAATTCAAAGTTAACAAAAGCTTGTGCAGGAGAGGTAGGAAGCAAAAAAAACTCAAGGGAAAATAAAAATAATAAGGGATGAAAGACAACAAAATAAAAAGAAATATATATATATAAAATTTATATTTCTGATTCCAGAAATATACATTTTATCAAAACTGTAGTTGGGAAGCTACAAAAGTTTACGATGTTCTTGAAAAGTAAACAAAAGTAAACAAAGTTAAACATACAAGTCTGTAGTTTGTCTATAGTAAGTCAATCAATCAATCAATCAAAATGTATTTATATAGCACTTTTTAAACAAATCAAGTACGTAGGTTAGTAGTATGTTAAAAATGGATTTAGAGACTAATACACACCAAAACAATAAAAAGCAATAAAAATAGCCTAAAAATAAAATCATGAAATACTACACAAAATAAATATCTAGTAGTAAAATAGTAAAATCTTAACAAAATAAAATAATAATAATCAGCAATAGCAAGGACAGTTCCTGAAAATTACAAGAGCTCGTTAATCTAACAGATATGCCATTAGAGCAGGAGTAACAGTATCAGCCAAACCCTTCTTCCATTCTCACCAACACTTAAAATTTCCAGTCAAGCTGATGGATGAAACTTTGCACTTTACATGGATCTAACCCACTTCCTTTATTCAGCCCACTATTCGATCTCTGTGTACTATATTCTTCTCTGTGCTTTTTTTGCCTCCCGAATATCTAATTTATGGCCTACGAATCCCTTGTTCTGGTCATCTCTGCAGGTCTAAAGTGCAATCACATTTCCTCCCCAAAGAGCCGCAACAAAACTCACATCCATTAGTTCTACTTCTCCACAAATAGCTTTCTCAGCAGGACATTTCATCTCCACAATCCCCATCCTTTCATCAATCAATAACCCTCATATCGGACGAGGAAGCTGTTTGATGACTGCAGCCTTTTAGCAATCATACGGACATGACATCCAGAATATATCTCTCTCCTGGTCTGTCTGTGGTCTCAGAAGATTTACATGCCGCATTGGGTTGACTGAAGGGAAACAGCCGTTACAGACGTTTACCTGCTGAAATTACCTCTCGAATGGGACAAACCGAACTGAAATCCATTCCAGAACCAAGGCGCGTACTCCTGCTGGTTCCCCTCCGAGGTGGACGCCTAATTACGCTGATCATCCATCGACGATTATAACGGTGGTATTGAGCTGCAAATGAGGAGGCGCGCCATGCTGTGTGGAAAACATGACTAACAATGTTAACATTGGAAAACATGTTGGCGGGGGGATTGAATCAAAGAAAGCTTAGTGAAACCTGGGGGCATAAGTAGAATACAAATGAGGTTTGAGCTTGAGAGGACATCAAAAGGCTCGCGGAGCTCACAGAGCGGCACAGTGAGGGTTGTTATTTGATAAACTTAGCGGGGGGGGTCAAGGAGTGAGAGCTGTGGGAGTGTTTGCGTCCCAGTTGACTTACTTATGATTTCTCCGGGGAAACAGTAGAGTAACAATACTCATCGCTGCACTCAGAGGAGGCTCTCTTAGGTCTGAGTGAAGTAAGTGTGTGTGTGTTTGTGTGTGTGTGTCTGTGTGTTTGAGGGTTAACAGTTGCTTCTGCTCTGCAGTTGGTTTACAGTCACCGTCTTTCGAAGGTCACGGATCAGAGAACACGGACTCTGAGTGTGTGTGTGGAGAGGGAGAGGGGACGTGTGTTGTTTCGGTGATGTTTGCAGCCACCTCAACCACCCATTAATGCTCTTCCTCCCACCGAGCTTGCTGGTTGCCATGGAAACGGCTCTCCGTGCTGCTGCTGCTGCTGCTGGCAGCATCCTATCACTCTCACTCTCACTCTCCTTCTCCAAGAGATCGCCGAAGGTGAGCTGCTCGGGATCAGCAGGCTCCTTCAGGAGCTGCAGAAGGAGGGGAGGTGCTCTGGGAAGTCGATGCACCCACCCCCCCAGTGCGGTTCAAAGTGTCTCCATGGCAACCTGCACGGATTCAAGTTTCAAGCCACTTTCGCTGCTCCTTAAAGACAACCGCTTGCTTCTGGTCACAACCGCAGGTCAGGAGAGCATCCCTGGAGCGGTGACGCATCACAGCTGCATGATAAGTGGCTGGATGAGGGTTTTTTTGTCACATCAAATGCAAGAGTGATGTCATTTCCCCCTTAATTGTCTCCTTAAGTAACTTTAAAGCAGCTATAATCAATATTTTTCTATTAAAAATTGATCAAGTGACTATATGTAAGGTGAAAGGCGTAACAACGAACCCACAGAAAGTTATCACCAAATGCTGCAGCTCTACGGAGCGTTTTAGCGTCATTTAGCTCACCGTTTTGTTTTTTACAGCCTGCAGCTTTACTGTTTTGGTTCAGTCTCACCATCTTGTCGTTTTCAGCAACAGCAGGAAGCTGTTTTAGTTAAAAAACCAACTGTACACTACCTGCTCAGCACCAAACAGCAGGCAGACACAGTTAGCGACTAGCAGGTGAACATAGTGGAGCATTTAGCAGCTAAAGAGCCAGATATTGCCCTCAGGACCACAAATGGAGCTAAAAAAGTGTGAATATTGGCCTTACATTCACCAGCTTTCAGCCGTCTTACATGGTCCACATCAGCAGATTGTACAGTTGCCATGGAAATGTGCAGAATTCTGGGCACCACTGGGACTTCTCGTTTATGTTTAAAGTTAAGCTTGACAGTTCATTCTTGACCTTGGAAACAGCAGTTGACAAAACAATTTCAACTCAAGGTCCACTTACTCACTTGTTATGGAGCTTTCAACTGTATCAAATGGTCCTGATGTTTCCAAGGTGATTAAATAAATTTTTTTGGCATTTATGGCTGCACCATTCCATCAAAAGGAAATATTAAAGTTGTCTCATGGATCATCTTATACACATTGCCCCACACATATTTGGTATCTTTGGAAACTTTGGGATCTCCACCAGACTTTAAAATAAAGTTCTGTGGTGTTGAACAGTGCTTGGCCAATTGGCACGAGCTTGAACAGCCAGACCTAACAGGCCCATGTGGTGAGAAAACTACTGTTTCCAAGGTCAAGAATGCACTGTCTCAACTTTTAGCTCAACATCTAAAATTAAAATCTGCTGGGGAAGATCGTGTTATAGGGTCAAAAGCTCCAGAGCAGCTATTAAATGAACCCTATTTTGTCTCCACAAGCTTGTACTGACTGACCCTTCGGTGGGACAGCATTGTTTAAGAGGTCTTCATGCCTCCACTGTCTCGTGCATTCGTGCAAGGTGGATTTTCCTCAGTAAGACAGTCCTCTGTATTTTCTTTCCTCCCCTCACATCATCAGTGCTCAGTAGTGCAGCAAGAGAGAGAGAGAAGAGGAGGGGGAAGGCTTGAAAGAAAGAAAAAAAGAGGAAAACATGTACTCTCTGCCATGTCCACAGATCAGAGGCACATTAGAAGTTACTGAAACGGAGTGGAGCAATCCCCTCGGCCCGACTTCAAAGGCAGACAGTTTTTGGAGGGAAAATAAGGACAACCGTTAAAGATTCAGAGCTGCCAGAGTTGTCTCCCACTTCAAGAACGCTGTCACCACATCTGAGGACGCAAAGAGAAGAGAGAGCACGTGAATTAAAAACATCAATTGATCAAACATGTAACATACCTGGGCTTATTAGGAATAAAGCATCCAATGGAGCGAAAATACAATCTGACCATCTGGGCTTTTTTCTCGCCCTCCAACTGAGAAACAAAAATGTCTCACTGTTGTTTTACTCCTCGCCTGTCGATCCTCACGTGCCCGCCGCTCAGCTGTGACAATATTGATCTTCGCGAACATTATCACTGTAGGGGGATTTTAGACTTCACTGACAGCGAGCGTACAAGGCTTAACACATGTTTTTTCTTCTGTCTGGATCCTGTTCGGCAGATTTACTCCTCAGGTTCACCGGTGGGAGCTGTTAGTTAATGGGAACACCTGTTCTAAATCACCTCCTCCCCCCGATAGGTTTGTGGGTCCTCCCGTATTACCAGAGAACAAAAGCTGCTTCGGATTATGGTCATGTGTGAGGGTATGTTGCTCATATGAGCGTTGCAGACTGCTCCGGAGGCTCGGAACATATGGCGAAGCTTTAACTCATCAGAAGAGGTGGAGGGAGAAAACAAGAGAGTGTCACATTCACACCACACTACCGAGGTGTTGGTGCAGTCCTGACACTCATCCATACAAATCCACATATCAGTCGGCGCGGGGACAGCAGGCGCCCCCGTCTCCATGGCAATGCAGCATCTCCCTCATCCCACTTGATTGGATCCCCAGCGCAGGGAGCGACCTCTCGCTCCCAAAACATGTTTTGTGCTCAGAAGAAATCAGAGGAAGCTTTGATTAAAGCTCTCGCTTGAAAAAACTCAGAAGAAGACTGTTCCAACTAGGTTTGACTTCAAACAAGACAGGCAACAAAATATGAGGCGGCGCCGGTGTTTGGATGCAACTTCTGAAGTCGTCTCCTGTGTGCCATAAAGCAGCAGGGGGCTTCGTGCATTAGAGGAAGCATCTGAAGGAGGAAAACAATATCTCCGCCCAGGAGGACCATCATAATAACTTTTATGCAGATTATTACTAAAAGAAGAAGGCTTTGTTTCTGCAGAGCTGAGGGAGTTTAAAAAGGGCCACTGCCTCATTCATTTTGCTCTACAGTTTCACTCTGTTAAGAATGGAAATGTCCATAAAAATACAACTTTTAATGCGACTAAGACTGAGTCTATAGGTTAAATTGATGAGGCGTTTATGTCTCCTCGAGCTGCTGAATGTTATCCAGGTTGTGCCACATATTCATGGGAATATTTTCTACTGAAGTAACAGTCTGTCCACAGTGAGGTCTGTTGAAATCTCCATTTTATTGGGAGAAATCTCTGAGATCTCCCACCATCACCAAAATAAAACAACAAATAAACAAAAGAATCTCACTCCAGCTGGTAGTTTAAAGTTGGCATCCCTGAATACTGAGACTAACTATCTCTACACTGCAATAGAGACAGAGCGCAACGAGTCATACTCTGAAAACCACGCCCACCGGAGGGGAAAACAATCAGCGCCACAATATGCAACCAAGGGCTGAAACGCTAACAAAAGGCCTGTAGCTAGCTAAAAACATTAGATTTCAGCATGTCAGAGGATTTTTTTTTAGCACCCTCTGTCTACCAGAGAGGACAAACTCAATATTGTCTCAGTGTCTCTTCTCAAGCTAGACACTTGCAGACATAATACTGCATAGCTTTTTGATTTAGCCACATTCAGCTACACAAGTATCGTACTGTCAAAATGCTTCAGCTTAACTTACAGCTATATAGTTAGCCTAAAACTGACATTTGGATATTTGACTGACCAGTGACAAAATGCTTACTGCACACGTATGTAGACATACTGAGTGTCAGGATCCCACAGTTTTCCCATTCTTCCTGCTGATGCCTCACGTCTGGATCCACTATTGTCTTCTTAAAAGCTCAGTTTTTTGGTTCGGCAGCTTATAAAAACTTAGTTCTGGGTCCTTTACCCTGTTGGTAGTGCATCCCACCACACAGCAGCTTTTAGGCATGTTTCTGTTGTTTGCTACAGACCAAAGTGACAAGGAGGCACCTTCACACAATACGAAGTCAATGGAGAGCGATTCATTGTTTTCCCCTCCGCTGTGGGCAGGACTTAAATACTCTCTATGTAAGAACAATGCTGATCGTTTATTTAAGTAAGAATCATCAACAGGTGAGAATGCTGACTTTTTCCTGGGACATATGCAGCTTTAGCCTCCGTCTTTTAGCACCATGTCAAGTGCATATTTAAGATCCTTTTACATACAATTTTCATTTTAAAATGAGTCAGCTGGAAGCATTAAGAAGTCAGAGTTTTCAGCCAACTCATAGAGCTTACATTAGCTTAATTAGCTAGCTAGCTACAGCTAATCAGATCTACTATCAACAGCTGTCATTTCAGCCGCAAAACCGGCAGTCACTGGTTAGAAAGAACCTGCTTTTTGTCTGCTTTTGTTTGAAATAAAGGAGCCATTGTTTCCAAAATTAGATTCTTTCCAAAAAGAATTTCAAGCAGTAAATCAGACCTTGTTATCTTTGTAAGCTGTATTACCTGCCGTGCAAGAGCAGAAAGCTTGACAGGCGTAGCAACAGGGGAACAAACGGTCAATTGTAGCTGAGCTGCGATTACATTAGGTTTAAATAAAGGTCTGTATCACCTTGAAAAGGTCAGCTGTTTTTCCTTTGATGAATGAAAAAGCCCTAATAATATAATAACTCTCAGACTCCTGTTTGGCCTGCACTCAATACAGAGCTGCTTGCTTCCTCCGCTCAGTGATGATTAGATTGTAAATTTGATCCTCAATCAATTTTATGGCACTCTCTCCTCAAGGGACCATCCCCAAACTGGCTTGTCTTTGACACAGTAAAAATTTTATTTTGCTTTTCAATAAATTAAATGAGGACAGCCTAATGGCCGAGGTCGAGCAAAACAAAGGGTGGATTAGCCCGTTTTTTTGCCCTGACTTGACTGTCGCCGCTCTGCTTTGTGCCTTTTGAAGTGTGGCTTCTCTGTCTGTGTGCCACTCTCTGATGGAGGAGCGTGGTCTGTCTGGCGCTGCATTTTTAAGCAGCCACTTTCATTCCCTTCATGTCTCAAATGAGGTGCATTGGGATTCCAATCTTGTAACCCATGTTATCCCTCCAGTCTCCGCTCCCTTCCTGCTCCGCCTTGTCGTATCAATCCACACCTGAAAATGACACATGAAATGACACACACGTATCTTACAGTATTAATACCTAATAATCTAATCCTTCCTCATTGTTTCCCTGTCATGTTACACATCCTGATCTTGCAGCCATTGTCTGTCTAATGTTATTTTAAGCCTGAGCCTCATAGTTCAAGCACCTCTCGCCTCTGCTGTTTTTCCGCTCATTTCCTGTCCCGTTGTCTTTATTCTTTCTTCCTCTCCTCCTCACTCTCGTCTCTTCATCTTCAGCCTTCGCTTTATCTTCCTCACCCCCCCCTTATCATCCACAGTGACAACAGAAACATGGTGTTGGTCGTTGTGGGAGGTGGAGAGGGAAAGAAAAGGGGGCATGCGAATGGTCTTTTGTTTCAGCCTGTGTGCTGGCATGCATACAGAGTGGCCCAGAGTGACCCCCCCAGTCAGTGTCTAAATCACAGGGAGCTGTTGAGACTGTGTAGTGCCGAATAGAGCAGCTGAAAACAGTTGAAAACAGCTGCCACCATGAATCCTGGCTGAGATTTCAGCACTACAGTGCACGGACAGCTCCTTGTGAGGATTGTTGGCAGGGAAGTTTAACTTGTTGCTAAATTCAGTTATATTTTGGCAGCTGGGATCCTGGATTGTTTATGTTCTCTGTCTTATCCTCAGTACCAGTAACTCAAACTTTAGGGGTTTATCTTTTCTGACTTTTGAGTTTTATCTTGCTGTACTTACACCTCGTGCTCTGTGGTGCACACTGTACGTTAATCTCCCTTTATTATTTCATATAATTCAGTTGTTTTTCAGCATAATTCTATTATCCTGTTAATATTTATAGACTATTTCACTGGTGATAGGTTTACTGTAAATATAGAAAAAGATGTGTTCCAAAGTATTTTGTTAATCTAAATCTAAATGAGGAGAAACTGCCATTTATGTGTCGTTTTTATTTACATTCACATGTTTTTCTTCCATATTTTTTCTCTGTGTTTTCAAATTTTGTGTCTCGTGCAACATGTGACTGTGAAACATAAAGCCTGGATGTGCAGCGGCTCCGGAGCAGCCCATTAATCTGCTGCACCAGCGGTCGATAGCACAGACAAACTCTGTGAATCAGTGGACCTAATACAAGAGGTGTATGCGGTAGGATTCATGTTGCAAATCATGCTCCCTTGCCTCTGCCTTATCTCTCAACACACACACAGAGACACACACACACATGATCACTCAGTCCTCTGTGGAGCAGTCAGGATCAGGGCAGAAGGGGTGGAGAGAGGAGAGGAGAGGGTATTTTGTAGTCATACCTTCTTGCATCTGCCAGTTTCTGCCCCAATTAACTCCCATTAATATCATTTGCCACGGTCCACCTTGATGCTGATGCACAGTGCATACAGTATGAGCTCCCTGCGTCTCTAACCCACCACCACACATGCACACAAACACAAAAACACACACTCACACACCTGCACATGCTCTCACACTCCATCAATAACTGTGACGTTTAAAGGAACATGACTCGCATAAAGTAGACAGCTACAGCTGCGTCTGTGAAATGCAACATAATGAGTGGCTTGATGTTTGTGTGTGTGTGTGTGTATGTGTGTAATAGCATGTGTCGATTGGACACAGAGGCCTAGATTATGACACCACCTCCTGTGATTGTCCCTGGTGTCGCTGCCAACAGCTGTCACCTGGGAAGCCTTCGAGGAGAGAGGAAGTGTGTGTTTAGCGTGTGGGTTAGGGCTATAAATGTCACGAGGCGTCATCAGGAAGGACCCAAGCGCAGACATCATGGAAGAGTTTACTCAAAGGTTTATTAAATAAACAGGATCTTCTACCAGCAACGGGAGTATACCAAATGAAACCAAGACACTGTGTTCACCGACAATGATCCGACAACACTAACTGAGAGACACAGGGATATATAGACTCAGACACAGACGAAGGAGAACAGAAACAGGTGGGTGATGAGACACAGGTGGAAACACTCAGAGACAATCAGGGCCAGAGGGAAACACTCCAAAACAGAACACGAGCAAACTAAAGTCCATAACATGGCACAAAAAGAGTCCAAATAATAATCCCAGAAGTCCAAACCATGACAATAAAATGTCACAACATACAACAACATATGCAAGATATAACATTTTTAACAATATAAAGCCGCATATCCTCAGTTTTGAGAAGCTGGAGCCTGCAAACGTGTGGTATTTTTAACTTGTTTTTGCTGACCTCCAGTGACCTTGCTGCAGTGATGTAGAAGTGTACTCCAGAGTGTGTCAGTACACCGTGACATCACTGCTGGCTGTGGTTACTTACAGCTGCAACAGAGCAGATTTCCAACCACAGAGGGCTGTTGAACGCTGCTCTCTTGCCTGTTAAGTTCCTCTTTAAATCATAAGTCACTTATCAAATTGGTGTCAGTCAACTAATCAATTAATCCACTTTCAACACTAGTTCAGCTTTACTTCAGTTGATTTCAGTAGGAAAAACACAGTAGAACATGACACTATTAATTAAACCGTTGAGGAATCCATAATATTTCCTCTCTTCGATACTGACAGTAAATATACTGTACAGTCTCTCTAGTAACCAGAGATGAGAGAGTGAGATGTAGCATTGCTCACTAATTGACCTCCTCTTCCCTCTGCGGTGGAGAGTTGTTCTCAGGAGTCCAGTGTGAACTTCAGCTCATTACTACCCTACTACAGTGTTAGAGTACTACCGTGCTGAATGGAGCCTTCAGTTAAGAAGCCTGTTTTAAACGTCTCTGAAAAGCCCGTGAGCTCGATTCTTCAGTCGACCTCAAATCAGATGAATGTTACAAACCCAGGTTTGTTTTCTTGCCTGTGAGTCTACACGTCATCCCGAGCTTTTAGGTTGTGCAATTTGGAAACATCACTCATTTGAAGTCTCGAAATGAGCTGACACGATTCCTCGTCTGAGGGGTTTCATAATGTCTTTCATTATTTATGGCAGGGATAGTGTGCAGGCTGCTGCTTTCCCTCTGTGGTGAGGAGGGCTGCAGGGATGTTGAGAATTTATTTATCAGGAGATGAAGAGGCTGACCCCGTTGGCTTTTTACTCTTGTTACTGCATGTTATACTGTAGCTGCATGCTGTTTGTAGTTTCTGTGCAAGCCTAAAAACAAAACAATTTTGCTAAAAGATAAAAGATTTCCCTCAGCCTACTTTAGAGACAGATTTGGGGATAGAAACGATTTCTGTTTGAGCTTTTTCAGCTTCGCCAATAACAGCAGAAAAAAAATGAAATTACATGTCTGCTGAAGCTAAAAGATTAGATTCAGTACATTTTTGAAAACAGGAAAAAAGTGAGTTTGCAGGAATCGTTTAGGTATTGAAGATAGCAGCTAAAAGGATGATGATGAGATCCGTCAGAGAGAAGAAGTGGCATTTACATTACATTTCTTTTGTGCTTTTATGCAAAACCATGCAAAGAGTGAGGACTGCATATTTAGCTTTAGGTAGACATACACTTGGGCTCTTGCGGCATCAAACCTGCAGCTCCTGGAAACTGAAGCCTGAACCACCACAGCACAGAAATGGACATCTTGAGGCGTTCAGATGAGAGTCAGAAAGACAAACCCGGTGTCTCTTTGATCTCCTGTATTTCTTTTCAACTAGGGCTTTGTGGGAGATTTAAGATTTGCCGTTGAGACAGCGTGCGGTGCAACTCATTCTATTAATATTACAGCTGAAAAGCCTGCAGGAGTTGTTTACACAGGGGAGAGGTGTGTGTGCACTGTACCAAATCCTCTAATATGCATATAAGGAAATCAACACTGATATACCGTGGAAGACATAGTAAAAGTTTAGTGTTTTGTGAACATCAAAAAGCATTTCTTAAAGAGCAGAAGAGTCAGAAATGAAAAGGAAGACGTCCCTTCATGACACATTTAAGCAGCCCCATTTACACTTTAAAAGGCATGTATAAATCTGTGGGTTTATAGGTTTGTTTGGGATTTACAACTTCCCAAAACATGATAGTTGTAGTACTAAGCAGTCCTGTGAATGTGCCAAAATAATCACACCAGCCTTGTTGACAATCACTTTTTTACTGTCAGTAGAAAAACAGCAAATGTTTCCTTGTAAATTTCACAGATTACATCCTCAGTTGCTTTCTCTCAAGCTTTACTGTATTGCCATGGTGTTTGTACTCGCAATCTTGTCACGATCATATGCTGACTGGGATCTGACGCAAAAGGGATGAACGCTGTGTCAAAAACAAGTAATAAAACTGGTCAATACAGCACACAGTAGTGAATTTAAACAAAACCAAGAGCCCAAGCTAAATGCTTACGACAGCATGCTAACATGCTCACAATGACAATGCTAACATGCTGATGTTTAGCAGGCATAATGCAGTGGTGGAGTGTAACTAAGTACATTTACTCATATACTGTACTTAAGTACAATTTTGAGATACTTGTACTTTACTTGAGTAATCTCATTTTATGCTATTTTATTCTTCTACTCCACTACATTTTGGAGGGAAATATTGTACTTTTTACTCCACTACATTTATTTCAAAAGTACCAACATCTCAAACGTTATCAACCTCATCCTTGTTGACAAATCTCCTTTTACATTACTTTCTCGACTGCTTTGTTTTGGTGTTCAGGGGCGTTTGGCTTGGTGTGCAAATTTGGAGTCAGAGTTGTTGTTGTCATGATCACAGGCTCGGAGTCTAAGTGGAATTGGAAAATATTGCACTGGGATCTGATTCATAAGATATACAAGCTGTGTGGAAAAACAGGTGCTTGCGCCTGCACAAAAGGCAGCACTGAGTCAGAAAATATATTCATAACAGGAAACATGTTGTGTCTAATAAAAATAATATAAAGAAATGTATTTACAACAACCCGCTGCTGCTTTAAACTGTTTTTTTTCTCCATTTGCTGTGAGAAAATTGATCTCCAAACTCATTAAGGCTGCAGGAAAGTCAATAGACTTGGTGCCTCCTGGGAAATGTAGGCACAGGATATGGATTAGAGTGCTTTTACATCAATGCTGGTTATTATTACGGTAGCTTGTTGCTGCTGTTATTGGTACAATCGTGAGAGGAAGGTCTGGTTGTATTTAAGTCATGACTAACAGAAAAACAGACATGAGAGGGGCGGGAGGGCACAGCAGGGAGCCCTGACTCGCCCGCGTCGTCTCTGCTCATCCTCTGCCTCTATCACAGACTGTATATGAAGGTCTCTATCTCACTGCTGGACCCCTCGCTCCGTCTTGTCTCATTAAGGCGGCCGCAGAGAGAGCAAGAGGGGGGAGTGGGTGAGATAAGGAAGGGGAGACGAGGGAGGGAAGGAGGGACAACGAGTCTCAGACATTTCCGGAGATTATCCGTTTGCTTAATCTGGTGGCGGCTCACATTAGTGTGCTAACCTGATACACACACACACACACTTGTGTTTCTATACTTGTGAGGACCCTGAATGCAGCAGTGAAATGTAACTACATACAAGTACATTTACTCAAATACCGTACTTAAGTACAAATTTGAAGTACTTTCTACTTCTACTCCACTACATTTGACAAGGAAATAGTGTTCTTTTTACTCCTCTACATTTATTTGACAGTTTAAGTTACTAGTTACTTTGCAAATTTTGCATACAAAACATACAAAGCGCTTATAAAATATGATGCTTAGTAACAGCTGAAACGATTAGTCGATTGACAGAAAATGAATTGGCAACTGTTTTGTAAATAATAATGGAAAGATGCGAAACATTTCATGGTTCCAGCTTCACAAATTTGATGATTTATTTTTAATCATTTTGAGGTTTGGACTATTGGTTGGACAAAAAACATTGTGAAGGTGTCGCTTTGGGCTCTGGGTCATTGTGACGGCATCCAATGAATCCTGCCTTTCCAAAAAAAAAACACAAAAAAACGTCCTCACTCTCATTATCTAAAACTCAAAATGGCCCTCATAAATTAAAAAAAAGCACACACACACACACACACACACACACACACACACACAAACAAAACCTCTGACATTCAGACTTAGCTTTTGGCAGCATTGTCAGCAAATAAATACAGACCTCTCAGACCTGTAAATCATTTGATTGCCTAGACTGACTGTGTGTGTGTGAGTGAGTGAGCCAGCAGAAGTGTTGTTAGATGACTCTGCATTCAGTCTATCATCGTCAGCCATGCAGCAGACGGCTAATGAAGGCAGCCCGACTTGCCACATGGTGCTCTGACATGTGGTAACATATTCTCTCTCTCCTTCTGCCTCTCCTTCCTCACCTCACTGTCCCATTTCTGCACAGCTGCTGTCACCTCCTTTCCGTGTTTCTTCTTCTTTCTCTTTTCTCTGAAAATCTCTAATTTCCGAACATAACTTTCTTTTCTTTTTGCTCTCACAGAGCAGTGGGTTCCCGACCTTTTTTGTCTGACGTACTCCCACAGCCATGTCAGATGAACTCAAATATGTCACATATTCTAATCTAAGTCACTATTTTTAGTCAAATATTCTTTTATCCTGTTTCTCTTTAGAGCTCACCTGCTTATAACTCAATATTTAGATCCTCTGCTAATACATTCTCTATGAATTTGCATTTTATTAACTATACTTCAAGCTTAAAGTGTAAATAAAAACACTGTAACGCCTCCCCTAAGCACACTGTTTTTACACTGAGTACTGTACACTTACTGTACTGTATCTTATGCATTTTTTATAGGTTTAGATTTACAGAGTGTCCCAAATCCAACATAAAGTTCCTCCCTTGGTAGCCAATTAAGCCCTTAACCCGTCTTTCTCTCCTCCTGATCCAGGCACATGTCTGATTCTGGGCTGCATGATCTACCCAGACGGCTGGGACAGCGACGAGGTGAAGCGGATGTGTGGCGAGCAGACGGACAAGTACACGCTGGGGGCCTGCTCGGTGCGCTGGGCCTACATCCTCGCCATCATGGGCATCATGGACGCTCTCATCCTCTCCTTCCTGGCCTTCGTCCTGGGAAACCGCCAGGACAGTCTGATGTCTGAGGAGCTGCTAGGAGACAGTAAGAGGAAAATAGGCAATTGGTCAGAGGAGAAACATACTTTGTGTACTTAGATCTGAGGCAGTTTTCATTGTCTAGGCTAAAATCTTAATAGTACAATGATATTTTAGACAGTAGTGTGCTTCCAACTTTGTGGCAACAGTTTGTGGAAAGCAGCTTTTGTGCTCCTGTGCACAAAGCCAGGTACATGTAGAAATGGTTCTGTGTTTTTGCTGACTTTTCTTCAATCTTTGCCCTTTTTTGGGGAATACTGGATAGTGTTACCACTTCAGGCCTCTAAAAACTGCTGGCAACTTGTAGAAATATGCGACCCGTGTCAAGAGGTCACGAGTTAACATTGCTTTGCCTCAAAGAGTCACTCAAGTCTTACACAAGTCATAACACATTCACCAGATTTATTGCCATTTCAAAATGGAAACTCCAAAAGAGTAATAGTACTTTTTTACTTTTCAAAACCCATTTCATGGTAATTCATGGATACAACAAAAAAAATAAAAGCTGTAGTGCAATTACCTGAAATGAGATCCAGGGTATTTTCAAAACGAAACAAAGCAAGTGCCACTAAACTTATTAAACGCTGGCCTGAATGTCTGCTCTGTATATATGAATATGCAGCTACTGCAGCCAAGATTTATTCCACTTTTGGCTTGGGGAGTTTATTATAAATCTTTTAAGTCATGAGGCTCAAGTTCAAGCAAAGTAAAAGTGAGCTACAAGCTTTTTCTTTTCTTGTCTGAGGACATTCAATTTGTGACTCATATCCACACCTCTCCTCATTATTGTGCTAAATTGGCCTTTCCATTAAAGCTCATACAATAATACAATCATGAGACAGCACACATCAAAGACACCATCTGATTCCTGCTGCCCATGATTTCCCATGCTCAAGTTATTAAATTGTATACGTTGTTATACACCACCTGTTTGGCTGCTTTTGCTCGCTTCTCTTACTAGTGAGATTTTTCCTTCTTGATTGGGCGAGATGCCAACTGCACTCGGACCTAAAAGAGAAAGATTTAAACAGTGAAGAGGCAGGAAGAAGAGGAGAATACAGATGAAGGAGGACGGAGATGAAAAGCAGTGAGAGAAGAGAGAGAAAGATGGGCGACTGAGAGGAAGAATGCACCAATAGCAAGGGTTAATTGAAGCCTGGGGATGCTGGACAGAGTCATGAATTACTAATGGCTGTTTACACAGCTTGCTGCCAGCCTGTCTAAATGAATCACAGCCACCCTATCAGGCGGGACACAGTCACCTGTTAGCTCGTAGAAGCAAAAAGACTGGGAGGAAAGAAACCATTATCAACCAAGAGACCGGAGAGATGAAGGACAAGACAGAGAGGGAGAGAGGGATAATGCGCCGAGGAAGAGGATGAGAGAGGAAGATGTATATGAAATATGAGAATGAAAGTGAAAAGTCGGGGATGCATCAAACAGCAGATGAAGTTTAAATGGGATGTTTTCGTATCTTGTCACTGAGGAGGATGGATAGTGACACCTGTCCGAGTTAGAGGGGTGTTTTAAATTCATGCAGCTGTAGTTCCTTTAGAGGAGAAGAAGTTTTGTGTAATACTGCCACCTGCTGGTTATTGTATCCTCTCCATACTGAACTGGTTTCTCTCTCTTTTCCCCCCCCACAGAGAGCGGTAATAACGCCATATAATATCTGGTAATGATAAAGCAGTCACACACACACACACACACACACACACAGGTAAGGATCATATTTGAAATATGAAATATCATTCTTAGATAGAGTTTAACACTGAAAAACTCAATCTGATGATTGAGAAAATAGGTTTTCAGGACAAGACTATGTAACTTTTTATGTAACTTCCTCTTACAAATGAAATGTTAAATTCATAAGCAATGAAACGTCCCCCCCCCAGCTCGTTTCAGTACTCTCAGGGGTTTTGCTGTTAAAACCTTACTTGGTCTGGTATGACCTGTAGCTTATGGTGGCTAATGTTAGCTAACTTTAAACAGATATTGCTGTTTAACTGACGTTACCAGCCTATTTCCTGACTTCATTTCCAGCTTCTGGTCCCGTTCCACTCACTCTCAGTCAAGTCACCTAGTGAGGGTGACTGACCCACCAGAGCTTGATGCAATGTATTTACTGCAACCACATGGTCCTTAAGCAATCTGTCATAATCAATACAATTATTAGAAAACAGGTGTAGTCACAATAATGACATTCATAATCAGGTAAACATAATCATCATGTAATGACTTGGTTTTTTTTAAAAACCTATTTTACATAAATCAGTGCGTAAACTAAATAACAATAATTATCACTCCAGTAATTATAATCACCTAAAATGGTGGTAGATTTAGCATATCAACATGTATTTGTTATTTATCCGCAAGTGCCTTCCATAATCTGAATTTGTATTGTTTAATTCAGATTAGTTCATTTAGCTGGTGCTGTATTCATGAATTTGAATCCACTGATTAGAAGAACAGCGAGACGTCTTAAAGTCAACATTGTCTGCATGACGCCAATAGAGACGCTTTTTAAGAGAATAATCAGTTTAAAAGCATAACAGTACGTTTATTTTTTTAAAAGCATATATGTTGATTTGCACAATAATTGGATGATGTGGGAGTGAGTACGCCATGGGGCTCCAGAGACTATTTTAAATTAAAAGCACAGAAAACCATACAAAGCAAATACGTTTGAGGCTATTTACTGGCTTGATCAATTAGCTGTAGTGCAAACCAGAGAGAATAACTGATCCATATTCATTCTCCACTGTTCTAAACTACATGAATTCTACATTCTTTTTCTTCTTGCGCCGCAGGTCTTGCTGCCTACACGTGATGTTACTTCAGGATCCAGCTTCCCTCTCCTGGTCCAACCTGTGGCTGGGATGCAGAGCTGACATGTGGGGAAAGAACAGATCAAAGAAGAAGAAGAAGAAGATGAAGAGGAAGAGGAGGAGGTCTGGAAGAGGCCACACAACCTTGGTGGAGACCAGGATGCCTTTTAATTGTCCTCTCTGAAAGCTCCCCCTGTAAAATAGCCTTCTCATTCATCTCAAACTGCTTGTTTTTGCAGGATGAATTCTCAAAAAGACTTTTCTCTGTTGGTATGTCACTGCATCATCTTACCCGAGCTGTTCAAACTGAAATGTTGGATGTGAGGAAGGCTGCTCCAGTGCACAGGTTCAGATGGGAAAAAAAAAAAATATCTTCATGTGGTAATTCACCTCCGGGACACTCGTTGGACAAACGCCACTGTGCGACGGCCCGC
Organism: Maccullochella peelii; assembly: GCA_002120245.1. Taxonomy (NCBI): domain Eukaryota; kingdom Metazoa; phylum Chordata; class Actinopteri; order Centrarchiformes; family Percichthyidae; genus Maccullochella; species Maccullochella peelii. The sequence continues at coordinate 19,046 of LKNJ01002749.1, read as the reverse complement.
TCAAATCGAATTAAATCAAGTCTAGACTGACACGAATGAGGACTTAATAGACTTCAGGTCAAAGCTGTCAGACCTTCTTTCGTGGTGTCAGCAAAGTGAGGACTGAAGACAAGAGGCTGGATATACGAACATGAAGAATTTTGTTATAATTAAATGTTTGATGTGATAGAATCAGAGGTAGTAAATAGAGGTTTTGTTGGTGACAACTTTGCAAAACAGATACTAAATAGGAGAAAACATATTGTATCAAGTCTATAATCTGTGTATATATGTTGATTATGTCCCCGTACTTTGTCTTGACTTTGAAATGTACACTTTAAGATGTCAAGCTATTGGTCCATTATTAGTGTGTTCCATACTGTAAATCGTAATCTGATAGTATTGTGGAGTACTAAAAGATTGTAAGAAAAGCTAAACTGGGTTTGAGGCTGGATAGGTTTGACTTTGTTGTATCTTTTTGTTTCCTGTCATTCTTCAACACTTTTAAAGCAAAAAAACTTTGGGAAATATTTGTACTCGCTTTGTTAATTCCACTCATATCTGGAGAGACCGCGAGCTCAGTTAGTGGCAGCGACAGCTAGCAGTGGCACTCAGGCTCAGCAAAAGGTAATTGATTTCAAATTTAGTTTTAAATAAAAAAGAAATCCAATTCGAAGCAATCAGATTACATTACATTATTCAAAACATTTCAAACTGTATTAGGTTGAATTACATTTAAAGAAATTATATTAGACATTGAATAACATTTTCAAAATGAAATAGAATTAAATCATAATTAAATTATATATATATATTAATTAATTGTAACAAGTAATCCCAAAATGAATCAGATTACAAAAGTAATCCAATTACAAGAGAATACAATTTTTTTTAAATACAAGAGTAATTTAATTACTTTGTAATCTAATTACAAAAGTAATCAATTGAAAAAGTAATCTGAATACCAAAATAATTCTTTACAGAAGCAATTTGATTACTTTTATAATCAGATTACTTCAGATAATCAGATTCTAATCCATTGAATGTTCCCTCCACGTGGGACAAACGTGCAAAAAGAACATATTTATTCCAACCAGAGAGAAATGATCAGATTAAGTGTTTACATGGGTATTAGGCGCCAATATTATCACAGGTTTACACCACCCCTCTCATGACGCATGAGGTTACTTGAGGCATAGTAATCAATTACAAAAGTAATCAGTAAAACAGAGCCTGATCAGCAGAACACTAGCAGGTCCAGGGCCACAACCTGCAGCACCATCTGCAGGCGTGAGAGGCTTTAGGCCTTTCAGTTGTTATGAGGAGTATTTACAGTTAGGATGAAACAGAAGCTTTATTCATGTGCGAGAAGACAGCAAAGACGGACTTAACTGCAGGTAAAGAAAGTGGTTATCATCAGTGACTGAAATCTTACTTTCCAATTGCATATAAACCATTTCCAGTTATATTTACTATCATTAAGTAGACTTGGGCCCAGGTGGTTTCCTTGTGACAGGATTTTATTGGCATTTTCTTTTTGCATTTTGGAAGAACAACGTAAAAAAGAAAAGACTTATTGTTACTCCCCTAGTTGCTGAGATGCATTTTCATTCTTTTTTTGACAGGCAGGGCTCAAACTAAACTATTTTCATGACCAATTACTTATTTCACTTGAGCACCCATTCTCATAAGTTTTCAAACTCCTTAGGAAGGAACAAATCTGAACAGCTGGAACCAGGAAAAGTGGGTGTTTGTTACCATTTGACAGAGCCAGGCTGGGTGTTTTCCCGTTTCCATTTGTGCTAGCTAATGAGCGTATTTCCCAAAATGTCCCTACTTTAAAAAACAAAAAACAAAGTAGGATTGTTTCGAGTGTCACAATGCAACAGTATCCTCGTGAATGTGCCTCCTTTGATATTATCCGTTACTTGCATGGCGAGCTGAAGGAGTCCTGAAGCTAAAACACAGACTCCAAAAGAACCAGAAGGACTCATTGTATTCCCCTGCCCCATCATCAAGTCACATTCCTGATCCCAAAGGTGTAGGTGTTATGTTTTTCCTCCCAACCTGTAACGAGACAATGGCAAAATGTTGAACTCTTTTCAGTTCGGGTCTGTCCAGATGAATAACTTCAAAGTGTGAGACATAATAAAAAAATGACAAAACACCACATTTACTAAAGGGATGTGTGCACTTGCTTCAGGTTAAAGGGCTAAAATTATTTTTACCTAAATATGTCCAAAAGTATGTTTGTTTGAATATTTTGAAATTTCCACTCCAGCATTTTGTTGAAGTTTCTGTTATCTTCAGTTAAATAATTTCTGGTTAGAACACAGTAAGTAGAAAATGTATTTGGCTATACAGAGCGGATCTAAACCTGTTGCTGAAAGAACATTTCCTGAATTACTTTGATTCAAGAGCCATTTATAACAACTGAGAGGGCTGAAGGTAGAGCAACAACTGCTGCCAAATGGTGGCTGTGATGCTTGTCCTCATTATGAAACTCAGTGGAGGGAAAGCGCGGCATCATAATCATCAAGGACTCAGAGGACTGAGCATCGCCAGCCAAGATGGAAATATCAGCTTTGACATGCACACAGGATCCTGGATCAAAGGCAGAGGTGTACAAGGCCATCTGCTCACATGAATCCTGACGGCCTACGGGGGCTGTGCACGTCTAACAGGAGAAACCACAGTCTCATTGTTACATGAGGCTACAAGGTGTCAGCAATTTTGTTTAAACAAGACTAGCCATTCTAGTGGCCCCATGAGGCTGGGATTCTTACATAAGACAACAAAAGTGATGGATTTAATAAATTAGGAGACAACTTCGCTATTTTTAGATTCTAACTGCTAACAGGGCAGAAAATATCAAGTTTACACTGAGGGTGGTGCCAGGGAAAAGGCCATGTTGTCACCCAAATAAATCCTCTGCATGGTGGCCCTTATAGGACATCTCAGACTCTAATGTAGACGCTCTAAAACTTGGCTCAGTTATCTTTGTTCTAAGCTGAATAAGTGTGTGCTAAAGTTAGCATTTGGCTCACTAACATCATACACAAATGCAACCAACGATTATTTTTATCAACAAATATAATTTTCTCGAAAAAATTTAATTTGTCCAACCAGAACCCAAAGATATAAAACAGAAAAGCAGCAAATCTTAACCACTGAGGAGCTGCAACCAGAGAATGTTTGGATTTTTGCTTTTGTTTTTTAAAATGACTTAATTATCAAAATAGACTAGCTGTTTCAGCTCTAATGTGGCTGTTTGAAGGTCTAACCTTGACCTTGTTATGTAAAGTGTCAGTGTACTTCATATATTTCTAATTCAGGTTTTCCAACATTAAACGGTCGACTGTGAATAAAATTCTTCCTCCTGCACTTCTCTCTTGTTTATATCCCCTTTACTTTGATGCATCCTTGCACTGTATATTTATGCAAAATGAACAAACGCTCCAAGGGCGATCACTACAATTTCATCTATACACACTGCTATCTCGTTCCCAATTCTTCTTTTAATTCACATGGACATTGAAAACATTTTGATCATCTCTCATCCTCGCATTGTCATGCCTGTGAGCAACAATGTTAGAATTGGGAATGTGATCACAGTGTGAGCACAGCGTAATGTGCTTTTTAGGCATATTATGGATTTATGTATCAAATTAAGTAGTATGGAAGTAGTAATGTACAAATGTGCGGTTACTGAACAGGAGCCTTAAACACCACTTCTCACAGGTGTATCTCTGTAGCAGATGCTTTTTATCCTTGAATGTTTCCCATCTTCTCTCCTGAAGGCAGGAAGCCGAGCGGACATTTGTCAAAGAAGCTGGCAGCGGAGACGGCAGCAACAAATTTTCCCAGAGACGCATGTCACGACAAGTTGTATAAAACTGTCATTACAGTGATTTATTATAATGAACCATGAAAATAGCCAACCAGTGCAGTGTCTGTGAGTCTCTCCCCTCCACACAAACATACACTCACACACACAAATAATAAAAAAAAGAAAGTTGAAGAGTCCAGAGAGGGGGGGAAAGAAAATAAAATAAAAATAATGCTACAGTCACAGAAACATTCAGCTTTGCCAAGAAGAGCGTTCATATGTACAACCATATTTCAAAATGGGATGGGAGCGAATTGTACAAGCATAGAAAAGAAAAGAAGCAAATATTTACAACCTGTTCCTGGTGAAAAGCTGGAGTAACCACCTATACATTAAATTACACTTTCTACAAATAACCATTGATATTCAAAAATAAACCGCTAACGTCCTACCTGTGAGCAAGACCACTCTGCCTACCTCAGAAGACTACAAGCACTCGTTACACAAAATCTCACACACTTTCCTCCTCTAAGCAGCCATACTCCTTCACACCCAGTAACACAAACACATACACACACACACACACACACACACACACACACACACACACACACACACACACACACACACACACGAGTGCAGCCTCCCGGGGTGGTGGGCCAGGCTCCCAGAAATGGGTCTTTTCTGAATCTGCAGCGGTGAACAGATATTTGTTGTTAGACAGAGGAATAAAAAAAATAATTGTGTTTTTTTTTCTCTATACAAAAAGCTTTCTCTTTGCTATAATGAGCCACTAGATTAAAACAAATAAATGGTGTAGAGAGCCGACAACAGACAAGAGAGAAGAGGAAGTAAAAGGAATAAACTGACAAAGGAGGAAGAGGAGGGGGATAGGCTGGAATGTCCATTGATAAACAAAGTGCAGGGCCTTACAACGGGAGTCCAAACAAGACACAGAACAGAGAGCTTTCCTCTCCATCACAGGAAGAATATATAAAAACAAAAGGAGGCCAGAGAGAGAGGGCTATGAGCACCAGGGGGATCGTCCATCTTCATTTTTATACAGTTTGTCTTGAAGATTATTTCACTGTTCTTTTTTCTAAAATTTTCTGTCCTTGTTTATTTTTATTTTTTTAAAAAGTATCCTTTTTATCCCACAATCAGCTGTTTTTCCACTGGCCATGTGTTCATGTACATAGAAAAGATATCTACAGCTTATGGTACACGCCCCTCTCAGGATGAGTTCTCAGGGGCTGCCGGTGGCCGACAGCTGAGAGGGCCGTCAGTGCCACCCTGTGCTCAGGTACCCCGAGCTGTGGAAGGGGGTCGAGGGCGCAGGAGCTCCACGAGTCCCAGAAGGCATCTGGGAGGCAGAGGCCTGGGCCTGGCCTTGTTGAGTCTGTTGGGGAGGAGGAGGGGGAGGTGGAGGCAGTCCGGTCTGCTGAAGGGGTGGGGGGTATGTGGATGGGGGCACTGAAGGGTTGGCGGCGCCTGGGTGCAACAACGCCGGCTGAAAACCCCCTAAGTTCTGAAAGTGGTGGGGCTGCATCGGGGCATTGGTCGAAGGGGCAGGGGGAGGTGGGGGAGGAGGCGGAGGAGGGGTGAGCGACAGCAAGGTGCTGCCAGCGGGAGGCTGCTGCTGCTGCGAGGTCTGCCCCTGCGGAGGAGGAGGCGGAGGAGGGGCGGAGGTCAGCATGAGCTGGTGCTGCTGGATGGGAGGAGGCTGCAGGTTGACGTGCAGCAGGGTGGGGCCGGGCATCGCGTGTGGGGGTGGAGGAGGTGGTGGCGGTGGTGGAGCAGCTGAGCTCTGATAGTGCACGCTGTGCGGAAGAGTCTGCATCAGGGGCTGAGAACCAGGGGGGTAAGGGGGTGTAACGGCAGGTTTAAACCCAGGGAAAGGTCCAGAAGTTGAGGGGCTCTGGCTGGGAAAATATGACGTGGAGGCCGGTGGTGCTGGTGGAGGAGGGGGAGGTGGGGGCGGCGCACTCTGTGCGTTATACTGGGGGAAAGGAGCTGGGCCAGTCTGAGACTGAGGCTGGGGCTGGTTTTGAGGCTGAGCAGAGAACAGTGCCCTCTGGCTGCGGTAGGGAGAGCCCTGAGGCTGAGGCTTGGGAGAGTGGAGGAGGGAGGGTCCAGGGTAGTGGACAGGAGAGGAGGGTAATGGGGTGGGATGCAGCTTCGTGGGGGTTAGAGGAGCCGGCTTGGGTCCTGCAGGCTTGCTTGGTGGCTGACTGGTGGGATTTGGCGTCCGAGGCTGACTGTCGCCGTCTTCCTCCTTCGCTGGCCGACTGGGAGGCTGCCCAGGAGGACCAGGAGAGCAGGGCTGAGAGGGAGGAGAAAGGAGAAGTCATACACTTGTTGATAACTAGCAGAGAGGAGTCAGATCTCCTTCATGTGGGTAACGTCTTGACCTACTGTGTGGGTTGGGGTCTTTTGAAGACTTGGAGATGGGCAGTCTCTCAGTGCAGGTGTATCTCCACCGTCTGTCTCACCATCTAAAAGAGGGAAAAACAGTATAAAGATAAAGTAAAAATGTTGATGTAAAAACACCTCTTAAAAGGAATCATTTGACATTTTGGGAAATACACTTATGTACTTTCTTACTGGGATTTGAACATTTAACTAAAGCCAGGAGAAAGTTGGCTTAGCGTAACGACTGGAAACGGGGAAACGTCTAGCCTGACTCTGGTCCAGCACCTCTAAAGCTCACTAATTAACACATTATATCTTGATTGTGTAAAAAGGACAAGGCGTTATGGAAGGTTATGTGCTGGACTGTTTCTTGGTCAGGCACAGTGACTTTGTGAAGGTTGTTACTGTTGACAGTTACTGTCATTGTTCTCACCTGTGTCTTTGTCTTTGCTGAGCAGCAGAGCTCTGTGGTAGCTGCGTTCTCGGGCCTGCTCTACAGAAGTGGATGACGTCCTGAAAAGAAACATAAGAAAAGCAGTCATCATCACAATGTAATGGGAACACATTGAGTGGAAAAGTACATATTAGATATATTATACACTACACAACATAAATACACTATCATTTCTGCATACAGAAAGGGACCTCACAGGCTTTTTAAAGCATTATAATAAGCGTTGATAACACAAAATGTATGATAACTCAATAATAACAAAGGGTCCTTAATGTTTTAAGTAAAAAGTTGTTTGATACTACATACCACTGTCCCTCTCCTCCTTCCTTCTCCCCTTTCTCTCCAGGCATCTCTGCCTCCTCACTTGTCTGCAGCTCTTTTACAGTGGTGCTGTTGGTGTTGCAAAGCACTGTGGGAGCAGGGGGTAGAGGAGGTTCACTGGTGGTCTCTAGCGCAACAGGGAAGACGTCCACACTCAAAGGTGGCACAGTGGAAACAGGAGAGCTGCACTCGGTCTTGGAGCCGCTGCGACGAGCTTCACGCTGACGTTTCCTGTATTCTAGCAGGGAAACCTGGGAAGATGTACATTAAATCCACGTGGTTAAGAGAATACAGGTCGAGAAAAATCCTGATTTTCTCATACATTATTTTCCTTCTTTCTATTTATGATATTAAGCTAAATATCTGTGTTTTGGACTGTTGCTTGGACAAACCAAGCAATTTGAGTACGTCAAATATTAAATTTAGAAATTGGGACATTTCCCCCCCCTATTTTCTGACATTTTAAAGACAGATTAATCAACAAAATATCTACTGATTAATCAATAATGAAAATAATTGTTAGTTGCAGCCCTAGTTAAAATCCCATCTTAATTTATCAACACTATCTATGCTATGCTCCAAGGATTAAGAGGTAACAGGCCGCTGAATAAGTGAGTAAAATGTTATTAGCACTGCGCACTCACCTTTTTCTTCTGTGGGGGATTCTGCGCTGACCCCCCTCCCTCGCCAGAGCCATCCCCATTCAGTGAGCGTGAGAAGCCGAGTGAACCTCCCTCCTCAGAGCAAGGGTAAAAGAGCTGCCCCGGGCCTTCGCTGAAGGGGGCCTGAGAGCCAACCAATGACCCCGTCCCTGCTGTGGACACTGATGCAGCCCCAGCTGCAGTTTCAGGCCTGAAGGGAGCCACCAGAGGTTCCAGGGTGTGTGAGGGTGTGAGGTCCCTTAAGTTTGAGTTGACTGGAGAGAAGTTCAGGCCAGATGGTCCAGTTGGGCCTCTGTCTGGGCTTTTTATCCAGCCAGGAAAAGAGGAAGCACACGTGTCAGCAGACGAGGAAGCCTCACTACTGCTTTCTACAACCCCACCATCAGCCCTGTCCTCCCCACAGTCCACAGACTCAGCAGCTGGAGGCTGTGGGCTCTCAGGAACTGACACCTTGGTTTCTGTGGGGGGTCCATCTGAACTGGGAGCTCTGACACAGGGGGAGGAAACCAACGAAGGAGGACGATCGGCCTACAAAAAGGAGGGAGGAATCAACGTCAGGGGAGTGTCACAATAAAGGAAATGCATGTAAAAACCATACACCATCTCCTCTTAATAACAGTCAAGCCATGTAAGCAAAGAATAAAATTCATTCTACTTTTAAAACTTTCAATTTCTCAAAATAAATAAATTGACTAGATCAGTCATTTTCAAAATTTAAACACAACATGAGACATCCTTCACTCACCTCTTGTACACTGGGTTTCCGGCTGACCTCTGGGGAGCTTTCCACTGAAGATTCACTCTGTAACCAAGAACAGACTTAGTCACTCCAGCTCTTATTCTCATGTAAACAAATGTGCAACCTCCATGGGGTTTCCATACGGACAGCCTTACCTCCTGAGGGGCATTAAGTGTCTGTGTTGGGGTGTAGGGCAGGGGCTCTGTACTTGGCTCCTCTGTTCGGGGACGTGGTGGGGTAGCCAGTAAGTTGGGGGTTGCAGGTGCCTCCAATTGGTCTGACCTGGTGGGCGTGGCACAAGGGGAGCCGTAGGGTGTCGAGCTCTCGGACATACAGGCATCTAACGGACTCAACCGCCGCTTTTTCAAAGGTGTGGGCAACTCTGTAGGACGACATACGGTGTGTGCTTTAGCTGAACATTTATCCAATGTCTGGATATTTGTTAATATGTAATTAATGGGACAATCTGGTGCAAAAAAGCTACACCAAGATTGGCTCTTTCTAAAGGGTATTATGACTCTTAAATCTAACACTGAGTTTAAAATATTTGTTTTCAACCTGGAATTTGTCTAATTTTTACTTTACCGACTGAGTGCTGGCTGCGCAATTCTCACAAAGACCTACCTGCTAGTGAGCAGGTGCCATTGTAGGGTAGAGGGCTGTCAGAGTCTCCATTAATGGAGGGGCTGAGAGGACCCTCACTGGGCATGAGGAGGCTCGATCGTCTGGCTGGGCTGGTGGAGCCCTCCTCCTCTAGAGCCTGCTTTAACCATCGCTGTAAGAAAGAGTAGAGGTTCAGTAAGTCAATAATGGAAGCAGCCAAATACTGATAGCCTTGTCCCTCTTGATACTAGTGAAATGTACTTCATCACTTCAGGAAACTTTACAGGCGATCAAATTAGTTGAAACACACTGGAAAACTTTTGTTGCAGTCATAGAGACAAAGCTAGTGATGGATGGAAAGGCAGTATCAACTTGGGAGAACTTCCATCATTTCTAATCTCAGGACAGATACATAACCAAAACTGGCTGGATGTACATTTTTTCCATGACTATCAAAGCCAAACGGGAATATTTCCATGGCATGACTGTACCTTCTTGCAGGAGCCGGTGGTTGGCGGCATTTCTGGCAGTTCTCTGGAACGCCGTCTCCCCGTGGGGACTCCAGGAGTGGTGGGGCTGCGGTTCGCCAGGAATGGGGACGAGAAGCGGACGTAGTGTTTGGGCGTGCTGTAGACCTGTGGAGAGCAGGCCATGCCTGGTAGGGCATTTAACTGCGTGGCAAGTACTTCAGGGTCACTGCTTATTCTCAGTGGCCTCTCTGGGGCTGGCTCTGGAGTTCGTACTGCACCACGGTCTTGCTGCTTCTCTCCCACCCACTCACTCACAAAGTGCTGTTGAAAAGAGTTTGAGGAGGTGTATCAAATTATGTGATAATATGTAGGGTTTCCCATACATTAAATGTGTTTGATATGTGTGTACTTGCCAAAAACTATTATTAACTATTAATCATTTCTTTGTTTACAAGTAGCTGATGTAAGACCAAAATAAAAACAAAATGGTCAAGTTTAGGTGTCCAACAACCACACAACTACTCAGTAATGGTGACACTGCTGTTGCTCATGCAGAAATACTACTATGGCCGTACCTTTTTAGTTTTGAAGTTCTTGCTCCCAGTGCGGTTTCTGTCAGGTGCAGGCGAGCTGCTGTGCGGAGGGCTGGTGTCCGGTGCTTGGGAAGAGATGGCCTCCGGCTCTGGTGCAGTGGGCGTCTCTCCTTCAGGGGCTTCATTCGTCAGAGGCTCCACAGACTCAATTGGAGAGCCAGGGGCCAAATCAGAACAGGAGCTGATGGTGCGAGCTCGCCGGCGCTGTTGACCAATGTGCGTGCGGTTCCTTGAGAAGCTTTTCCTGTTCCTCGAGCCTTTGACCTTGGCTGGCTTTAATCCTGGCTCCTCTTTCACCTCCAGAAGTGGCTATGAGAAAGACAGTATTTAAATTGATTAAAATGATGCTAAGCTACAAATGCACCCACAAACATGCCCCCTCCGTGCCTACCAGTCACAAATTTTGTCCTGATAAATTGTTTGAAAAATGCAGGAACATAACAGTGACATACATCAACGTCTTCTAAATCTGATCAGTTTTTTTTTTTTTATCTGGCCAGTTGTCACTCATATGCAGTGTGTTTTCCCTAGAAAAACTAATAAAAGAAACATTATATGTGAAAATACATGTATTTCTTTGGAGGCTGGTAGAAAAAAATAGCTTGAAAAAGGGACCAGACATCTGCAGTCCAATGCTAAAGCATTCAAAAGAACACAAAACAACAGGGGTCTCCATACTCTCACCTGCATGACAACTGGAGAATCGGCCGTCTCTGGTGTGGCTGGAGGCTCCTCCTTGATGTCACTGCGGCCCCCAACCTCTGACTTGACGCTACCAATTCTTTCAAGGGCCTGCTCCCTGCGTTTCTCTCTCTTCTCCATTCGGGCAAAGGCTTGCAGGATTGCCTCCATCTTTCTCTCCTCTCGTGTCTGCAGAGAGATAGAGGTGGGGTTCGGAGGAGGGGTGATTGAGAGGAAGAGGGAGCAGAAGCATTAATGCATGGGGTACAACTCTCCCACAGAGCCCCAGAGGTAGCGATACAACAGGTTAATGTGTGCTACACAGCGAAAGCCGATCTAGCTGAGTGCAGAGTGCCGAGTAGACAGAAAGGTGTAAAAGTGACCCCTTGCTTTCACAAAAAGACAAACAAAAAGGAGAGGTCAGACAGGAGCAACAGGGAAAATGTTGTGAGGATGTAAATGGTAAGTGGACTGCATTTATTTAGCGCTTATCTACCTTAACAGACGAAGCGCTTTACAATTAAACCCTGATAAACAAGGAGGTTGTAATAGCATGTCTAATGTGTTCCTGTATGCACATTTGTGCCACAAATGTCCCCAGCTCTACCTCCACCAAAAAAAACCCAAAAACAACAAAAAAAAACCCAGACAAAGAGCTCCACCTTCAGTCAGAACACCCATTTCAAAAGATATTCATACCACGAAACATACTGAAACAACAGACATATTGCTGTGTAGGTCAGGCTGAAGACAGGTGTCTGTAAAGACGGGACAGTTAGTACGCTTGTAAGTCAGTCACCTCTGGGAGATTTGGGGGTGGGGGGGGCTGGTAGATGGGTGGAGTAGGGTTGGCTATGTATGGGTCAAGTTTACCTCCTTGTGTTTCAGTCCCTTCCAGCTGGAAGCCGCCCCGACAGGGAGATGGGACTGCTCCACTGGGTTGGCCTGAATGTTCAATAAAGAGACAGCCCAGTTTAGAAGAGACATGTCCCCCCTAAACAAGGCTTCACAAACACTGGACAGAGCTAGACTAGTGACTCCCTGATCTTCTGGTGGTACAAAATAGCCCTGTTACAAATGCTGTAGGTATTGGACCGTTTGGAGTTTGTAATATTCTACTATATCGTATACTGGTAACTATGGGCTACTTTAGGAATGCACTGACACCACAAAACTGCCAAATACTGAAGTAACTTATTCCTAACAACATCTACACCACTTTCCATCCTCATAATAACCTCTCTCAGTTTATATCACACTATAAAGCTTATTAAGGCCTCTTAAAAACTGTGCAGTTTTGGGCTGTTAGTGACAAAAGTTGACAATTATAAAAGGAAATATGGTCAAATCTTTGGTCTTTAATCCAAAACGGTGGTCCCAGATCACGCTGTGAGACATGCCCACCAATGGCCGATTTCGAGCTTTCGCGATCAAACAGCCTGTGGCAAAATTTTGATAGTGTTCGAAATTTAGGTCCAAGTTCGACAGAAGATGACATGAAGTACGCAGAATACACTGGTCGGCACAACATTTCCTAAGTACCGTTTCTGAATAAAGTTTTAGGAAAAGAATTAAACACACACACAAAAAAAAAAAACACACAAAAAACCTTTCTTGATGAATTGGTGTCGTGAATGATTGTGTCTACATCAGCTGTCCAGGGTGTACCCCACCTCTCACCCAATGTCAGCTGGGTTTGGCCCCAGCCCCCCCGTGACCCTCAAGGACAATCATAATGGCATAATAACAGCTAATAAATGGACCTAAAAACAACTTCAACTTAACTTCATTATCCCCCAAGGGAAATTTGTCTCAAGACTTCAATCACTACCAGGTACAAGTAAACCAAAATTTTGTCTACACAGGCAAACACTCAGTTAGGAGACGTTACACAGGTTGCCTTTTCAAACAATAGGGGCTCTTGTTAAAGTAGGCAAGATATCATGCCAACACACAACTATGTTATCTCCCCCGCACCTTGTCGCGGCATGGATTTACAACACCCACACGCATCTACTACGCTTGTGATCGTCAGTTTGTGAATGCACACGTCTTTTGCTCCAGCAGCAGAGCTCTCTCCTGGGCCACATTCCATAGAAAGCAGCCTATTGGATCTCCCAAAGTCAATATGGCCCTGGCAACAAGGCTCTACCCTCTGCAGCCCCTCCTCTCTCCCACTCTGCTTCCCACCCCCTCTCGTCAACTATCTATCCCTCTTTGGCCGATTAGCAGAACTGAATGCTGGCCAAAGATGAGTCAGCACTTTGCACCTTGGGTCTACCGTGTGAAATGAAGCTGACTGCAGGGTAATTTCCAGAGTGTGTGTGTGTGTGTCAGTGTGTAGCGCACCATGCTTGCCTCTGTGTATGTGTGTTTGATCCCATCTCCCAGAGACATAAGGCTGTTTAGCAGGGAAAAAGAGGGGTTGAACCAGTAATTGGCCATTTCAAACTCCTAGCTGCAGTGAAGGTGAGAGGAGAGCTATACTCAAACTATAATGCACACTGGGGGACAGTTTGAACTTGCATGACGACACAATATACTGGTTTGTTCCCACTGACAGGAGCTGGTGTTGTAACGGGGCATGTGGCACTGGAGGCAAATTAATTTTCTCGTATGCTGGAGAAAAAGAAAGAAAAAAAAAAAAAAGACAACAAATGGGGAACATAAATGTCACTATGGTATGACAGACAAGCAAAAAGCCTCAGTACTGTGAAGAAGCGGGAAGTCAAAGCTGAAGGAGGGAAAGAAAAACAAATAGGACTAAACAAAACGGCAACAGGAGCATCGACAGTGGTGGGAGCATTAGCAGTAGTTGAGGGATGAAGAGGAGGGTAGTTTTATGAAAGGGAGGTAGAGGACAGCTGCTCCTATCCAAGCCACAGGCCCCTTAGCAGAAAAATAGTTAAGTCCACACCCAGAGCAACAAGGGACAGTTTTATTTTTGCTCTTTCTGCTGGGTGGCTGCATGGCAAAAAACAAAACAAAAAACAAAGCTGTAGCCCCTAGCTTGGCACACTTACCATCTTCCTCCTCCTCTCTGCAATCTGCTCCTCTGACTCCATCTCTACTTCATTGCTAACGGAGGTTTTGTCTTCTAGATCCTCATATAACTCAGGATCCTGTAAGAGGAGGGGAGAGCGGGGTATGGCTCTTTATCATGCTGATCAGTCAGTCTGGCTACAGACTAGAGGAAGACAGGTGAGAGTGGAGGAGAGGGGAGGTGGGAGAGAGGGAGGGGCAGGGGGGAGTAATCTGAAATATACGAAGGAAGTAACTGTTTGATTTTAGTGGTCGGTCTGTGCACAAAACACGCTTTGGTCTAAATGATGGCTAATGAATCTGCACCTCATAGTAACTGTTCCACTCTTAGCACTCTCCAAGCTGTACCAGCACCCTCTTAGAGAATGAACCATTTAGCAGCTGACATACTGTGCCCTGCCTTCACTGTGAGCATATGATTGTAATAGACATTTTATCTCCTTTGTTGGAACATCTCATCTCACCTTTCTTCTTTACAACTGTGACTCAACTCTGAAAAATGCTTTTACATCTCTGGATGTCTAAATCACAGTCTCACCTCATACAACTTAAGCCATGTGACACTGGAACTGATTTCTAAATGGTCAAGCACCAGATTTGCAAATACACCTTGACAGAAACAGCATTTCTCTGATTTCAAACTCCTGAATTAATCCAATTTACAACAATTTGCTTTGGTCATGGCAAGTGAAAAACGCTTTTCTGGAATACACGACAGGGGAGACGTAGAAATTCTGTTTCTGTTAACAAATCCAAGAGAAACACCATGCTCTAACTGTGTTAAACATGTACGCCTGCACTAAAGGGTAATACACTGCAACAGATCTCTGCCAGACAAGTGGCACAAAAGTGTCTTGTGCAATGACAGTAAAATCTGAACTATGTCGTCAAAATTATTAGTTGGGGGGGGGCAAAGGTGAATGCATAAAGGGATGATGGGAAAAAGAGGGAACTAAAGAGGATGTGTAATAACAGATTGACCAACAATGAGAAACACATGCACACAGAACATTTCACAAAGATCAAACAAAATTGCATGCATGGACCACAGGTGTAAATATATATTAACAAAAAATATGCTATAGGTCTAAACATGTAACATATGAGAAGTAAAGTGTTAAAGGAGGGTGAGACTGGGTGCATTTAGTGTGATGTTCATGGAAGCGTAATCTTGCCTGGTTGTTTGAGATAGAGAGGCGGAGAGGAGAGAGTTTCCTCTGTTTGCCGTCGCCTACGCTCTTGCCCTTCCCCTCGCCGTCCAAACCCATGTTCTGGTTCTGGCCCTGGTCGTCCCGGACTGTCTCTTTGTCCTTGCGACTCCCTCTGCGCCGGCCTCCAGAGCCCAGGTTCTCTGTGGGTTCTAGGTTGTGCTTGAGCACCGGGCACTCCTGGTTCCCCTTCACACAGGCACAGTCCACCTTGTATTTACTACAAATAGTCAGAGAAGAAGAGAAAAAAAACACAAAAGGTGGAAGAGTTAGAAGGCAAAAGGATCTTGCGTTGATACTGTGGTCAAAGTTTACTATATACTAACTCACCAGCTGCCGTAGTCAAAATCAAAACCGATGGTGATCTCTGTGCCCTTAGTGATAGGCCTCAATGAGTAGATGTATAAATGTAGCATGCCATCCTCAACGACGTGCCGCACCTGAGGGAGGTTAAACAAAACATTAGAGAGGAGTAATGGCGGAGAAGACAGAGTAGTGAAATATTATAACTATGCATAAGAGTTGACTTAATTAAAATAGCTAAGATTGATCTATTCATTCAGTTATTTTGGGATGTTTACTTACTTCAGAATTTGGGGTGCAGGAGCGACGGATGAAGCGCGCTTCGTTGCCAAAGCTACGAGCGTCCACACACATCTCCAGTCCGTCAAATTTAGAATAAAATAACACAAATGGGTATGGCCTAAAAATAGAAAAAAGTGAGGGCAATGCATGAGCGCTAATAATTCACATAAAAACACCATAATGTAATAAACTACACTGCACAGCTATCCACCCCAAGTTCCCAGAGCCCTTAATACTGGTCAATTTGTTTGACCTGCATAAAAAAAAGCAGCAATATACAATTTACATTCATGAGAAACAAATCCAAGGAGAAATTCCTTTTGATGAGTGACTAGCATCCTGACCTCTTGAAGAAGTATCCGTTGGCCTCAAACTGCTGTCGAAGCATGAACTTTCCCCTGTACTCAATAATGAGGGAGTCTGGGGCCAAGTCTCGCACCGCCTTGAGGATCTTCTTGTTCTTCTGAACTTGACTCTGGAAGAGAGAGACAGTCAGACATGAGTACATATACTAGACAGCCCACACATTAAATGACACTAAAATCCAAAGAGAAAGATAGTGTGGTAGAATGACCACATGCTTAGGTACAGGAAGTTAGCACAGGTTCATACCTCCACAGGAGGTTTGAAAGAGGCAGGGTGCGTGTTGTATGCCAGGCTCTTGCCGTCGCCTTGCTCCTTAACACGCAACAGGACCTGGACGTCCTCACTGTACTGATTGCTGCTGGCCTCCTCGTAACGCTCCATCCACGTCTTGATCTTGTTCTCCCACAGAGACAGGTGCTCTGTTGGCTCCTGCTCTGGAGCTGCTCCCTGAGAGAACAAAAAAGTACAGTTGTTGGTTCAAGTTTTGACGGAAGACAAGACTCTGCACACAGTGGCTGTGTGTTGCTTCTGCGAGTTTACCTTTACTCTGGAGGACTTTCTGGACCCCTCTCGGAAGGCCTGCCAGAGAAGTAAAGAAACGGAGCTCAAGCATATAATACATAATGAGTTTTGACTGGTTTTACAATAAATTAATTATTAAAACCTGACCTTCTTAGCACGGGCAGAGGATGCTGGAGGCTCTTTATCACCACTCTTTTTGCGTTTTTTATCCGCCTGCTTATTGCCAAGGCGCCCAGTGGTCAGGGTGATGGTGGTAGGCGTGTGTTGGAAGGTGGAGTAGAGCTCTAGTGGCACCTCATCTCCACTCTCTGTGGCACTAGTGTCCCCATCTGAATGAGTAAACAAATACATATTTTAGTTATAAGGAGGGAGTACTGAACAAAGCTATAACAAGCTACAGCTGCTGCAGACAAAAAAGAGCTAGCCAAGTTACATCAATGCAAGGTGAGGCGTGTTACAGCAGAGATTAGAAAATTAGTTTGCTCATTGTCCAGCAGGTGTCAGTGTGTCCCAGGCTCAGGGTGAATGATTTTTGCCTGGCCTGCAGGGGGAGGAGGCTACACCCCTACACGCCTACAACCTCCTCTGTTCACTAACAAGCTGGCCATTTACCATAGCAAGGACGCTAGTAAAAGCAGAATTGAAAGATCGATCTAGAGGCTCTCACAGAAAACTTCTAACATCACAAAATTGCACTTGGGAATGCAGCTCGCAAAATAACAACCCACTCTCCAAATTTCATAGAACTCTGTGTCAATATACTGTAACTTTGTTGAAATTTTCAAAGGTCAACTAAAACAATTATCTTTATGAAGACTAGCCTGTATATCCATCTGTGTAGTCTTGCTTACCAGACAAACATTCTCGTTTCCTGGTCTGCAGCAGGATGGCCCTCTCTCTGTCCAGGTGTCGTGGTTGGCAGCGTTCACACAGGTAGGTCTCAGGAATGTTCTGCCTGTCGATGCCCATGCAGTCTATATGCTGCCAGGCACTAAAAAACATCATAGCAAAAGAAATTAAAAAAAAAAAAATCACTGAAGTTGTTTCAATGTTAATGACAAGTTTGGGCCGCAGGAGGAACCGAGGTCTGAGTCATCAACTAATTAATCATAAAAAAGATCTGGGAAGCTGGGCTCTTACCTGCATTTGTCACAACAGATCATGTAGCCGTCATCGTGGGTGAAGCCACAGATGCAGCGCGTGATGTCAGCCCCGTAGCTGCCATCCTCTGAGGTGCTAAGCGTGGTGCCCCTGGATGCTTCGTCCTGGCCCCCTGGAACAAACAACCCCCCCTCTCCTTGTCGGATCAACATGGAGGGGGGAGGGGAGGCTGGTGGTGTAGGTGGGGGCCGTGCCCCATAGTTATGGTCCTGATGGAAGGATGGAAGATAGGGGTCATGTGGTGTAGGTATAGTGATAATTCACAAACCAAAATTACCAAAATAGGCAGCATGTGCCCATTTGTGAGAGTAAAGACCAACTGAATAAAACTCATAAGTATTCAGAGTAATGTAGACTATGGATTCCCAGCTGATGGCATTTAAATAAAGCATGTGGGAAAGGACAACAATTTCCTTTAGGGTTGCAACTATGATTGATTAATCTGCCAATACAACATCAGAAAACAAACAAAAAATACCTCATGTACATCATAACATGCATCATAATCTCCTTAAGCCCAAATTTATGTAATCAAATGTCTTGTTTTGTCCGAGCATCATACCCCAAAACCAAAAATATTAAATTTAGTATAACGTAAGACAAGAAAAAGCAACAAATTCTCACATTTGAGAAGCTGGGAACGTCAAATGTTTGGCATGTTTGCTTAAACAATGACCTAAACGATTATCAAAATAGTTGCTGATTCATTTTCTGTCATTCAACTGATCAACTCATCATTGCACACACATATCACAAACAGACTAAGGGAGCCAGTCCATTACAGGTCAATGTTCTATCTCGGCCTAAATGGGAGCGACTCAATGATTAACAGAGAGGGAGGGCTCGAGGTATGTAGGTTATTTGTAGCAGGGTGTGTGTACTCACAGCGTAAGGCAGGCCAATGTAACTGTGGGAATGGTGAGAACTGCTGCTGTAGATCTGGTGTGGGTAGCTGGACTTTTCCACCACCACAGGGCTGGCCTCCACCGATTCTGGTCTGCTGGGCAGCAGCACAAACAAAGAACACACATTACTGCACTGAAGTACTTCGATAACAAGGTTACACAGAGTAATTGTTTCCTCAAACAGTGTGAGGAAGTGTGTGTGCGTCAGGACGGTTAGCAGGGAAGCAGCGTAGCTACTGCTGGTGACACAGAGGTACAGTGGCAAGAACATGGATGCATGCTATAACTGACACTAACAGGGGGCCAGGGGATAGTAGAAGGCCACTTCAAACACAGTGGTGGAAAGTAACCAAGTACATTTACTCAAGTACTTTACTTAAGTACAATTTGGAGGCACTTGTGTTTTTTTTTTTACTTTTTCCATTTTACTTCTACTTCACTCCATTTCAGGGGTAAATATTGTAAAGAAGTAATTTTTACTTCTTCCACATATATATATACACATATACATATA
>LKNJ01002748.1:0-56229 GCA_002120245.1 Maccullochella peelii | reverse complement strand
ACATTGCTATTACTTTTATTTGTATTAATATTAATACTATTTCCAATACTGCTGCTTTACATCTGTATGTAGAACTGAACCGTGCTGTACTACTGCATGTTCACTTTCCTCATGCTCTCTCGCCATGACTGTATTTTGGAATCAGCTGTGAGCATTGACCTGCAGAGAGGTGGATGAAGGGGAAATGGGGCAGGAGATGGAGCAGCAGGGTGGCCTGCTGGTATAGAGACCGTCCAGTACCCTCAGGGTTACAGTTTGACTCTTTCCACAAATCACATTTATGTTCAATGCTGTCAAAGCCCCGTTGAGCAAGACAGCAAACCCATATCTTCTTTTGACCTTTGCTTGAATGTGTATGTGCATTTTAATTATTATGAGAAGAAANGCTGTGCTACTGCATGTTCGCTTTCCTCATGCTCTCTCTCTCTCTATCTCTCCCTCCCTCGCTCTCTCCCTCCCCTCTCTCTCAACCCAACCGGTCGAGGCAGATGACCGCCCACCCAGAGCCTGGTTCTGCTCGAGGTTTCTGCCTGTTAAAAGGGAGTTTTTCCTTGCCACTGTTGCTTGTGCTTGCTCTTGGTGGGAATTGTTGGGTCTCTGTACACATAAGGAGTCGGTCTAGACCTGCTCTTTATGACAAAGTACCCTGAGATAACGTTGTTATGATATGGCGCTATATAAATAAAACTGAATTGAATTGAATTGAATTGAAGACACCAAACACAGGGATGATAGGGATCTTTAAGCGTATTTACTGTACAGCACATTGTACTGTATTTCTACGCAATAACTCCTGCTACACACAGTTCTCAAACAGAGTTTGTCTAAACTGTCCGACTTCTGCCTCATTAGAATTCATGATAAACAATAAACCAAACAGAGAAGCGAATAAGGAGATATCATCAATTACTTTTGCTTTGGTTCTCTTCCTTTCTATCCAAACATCTCCGTTTCTTGCTCTTAATTTTTATTCGTGTTTTATACGTGTTTACCCGTTTTGTCTCTATCACTTTTCTTTCCCCGCCTCTCTCCTCCTCCTCCTTCATCTCATGTCTCCTCATCTATCCAAAGTTCTTGGGAGTTGGTAACTAAAATGACTTGGGAATTAAAGAAGAATCTACGTTTGGGTCAGGACCAAGGCCACAGACAGGCTCCCACTGAGGGCCACACACCCGTTTATTTCTGTCTGATCGCATTAGAATCAGTATATATCTCCTAGGCATCTAATTTCACCCTTCTCTGTTTGCCTTCAAGAACGCTATTGCCAACATTTAAAGGCATACATGCATCAAAACCAACTACACGATACATTTTGAGTACCAGCTGACTTATTTCTGTCCTCACTCCCTAGCTTTCTTGTTGTGTCAGTTTATTCAAGAGGCCTTTAGACCTTTGCCAGACCTTTTGCAAAAATGAAGTTGTTTGTAGCTGACTTACCTAAGTGCATTAAGGTTAAACTACTCAATAAATACATAAATAAATTCTTTAAGCATCAAGAACGCATAGCAAAGCGTCAACATATTGACAGATTTATCAATGACACACGTACAGAAGGCTGAGTAGTTTACTCTAACGTATCTGCTGTTAAAATAAGTTTAAAAATCTAAATTTCACAGATGCGTCTGTCACATATACAACAGAAAATCATCTCAGCAGCCACATACACAAGGTACTGGGTTGTATTTTTTGGTATACTTAACCAAAAGATACAACTCAATACCTTGTACATCAAGCTGATGCTTTCCTCCAGCAATAAGGATTAATGGGGAGCTGGCTCAGAGAAGAATAAATTAGAGATTAAGTCACCCCAATCCTGTGAAGGGAATGAAGGGGGTTTGTGTGTAAAGCTCTGGAGGAGTGTGGCTCTAAGCTCTTAATCCACTCGAGTCTCCAAACTGAAGGTGATGTTCTGAGTCGACTGACTACATACACACTCGTGCATGTGCACAACCATCCTCAACACACACAAAATCAATTTGCACATTTATAGACTTTATAGGCCTGTCTTTTCTAATACTCACAGACTTTTGCCTTCGCCCTGTGTTTAAGTGTTAACCGGCAACACATGCTCGCAGTCATACACACACATGATGACGTGAGATAAAACAACACGCCTTCCAGTGGCCCCTGCACATATGAGAGTGATTAGCAGTGAAAACTCAACTAAGGCCTCTGAGTGTGTTTGTGTTTGTGTGTGTATGTGTGTGTGTGTGTGTGTATATATATATATATGTACTGCAGTCACAGCTTTATCTATCTTGGCCTTCAGTGTAAGTCAAAACAACTGAAGGAGGAAATTCAAGATGTGGGCCCCTTTTTGTCATCTGGTAAAAAAAAAAGGACAAAAAGATGCAAGTTCCAACACTCGTACGTCAGTTTGACTGGTGCCAAGGAAAGTAAAATGTAAAGTCTTGACTATAACATTGAGTTTTGTAAGTTCAGTAAAACTTAAACTACTTACTTTTCATTATTTCAAAATGTCATTCATTCATGTGATTCAGATTCTGCCAAGTTACCTTTTCAAAGTCTCCTATGTGAACTAACAGTGTTTGTGGGACATGTTGCATACTTTAAGTATGAGAGTAAACCAAAACATCAAAGTTGTGGACCAGACAGCTAAGCGATAAGCTGAAGCTCACTATAAAGCTCTATAAAGCCAAAGGGAGCTGGAAATTCAGGTGATAATTCTTTGTCAGTTCATCACTATGAGCAACCCCTTTCACATTGTTGTCACATTGTTGTCACATGGGCTTAGGGCTGTGTGTCACAGACAGAATAGGGAAGTCATTAAAGTATTGAGAGACAAAGTAACACAATGTTGGTTTTAGTCTTTTCGTGTTATTTATTGACAATAAGAAAACTATAGAATGACTCCAGTTTGATCCTTTAAGCAGTACTCATGTGACAGAGACTCTGAGACAGTAAAGTGACAACGACGCCAACCTTGAAATTCTCACACAAGATAAAAGCAATTAGATCAAAATGTGGAGCCACTGTTATCTGGCTCCAAACTGCTGATGGTTTCAAATTTAAGAATTAGATAGATTAGATAAATTACGACAGACTGTTGTGGGGAAAGATTGGAAGGGGGGGCTTAGTGAGGAGACCAAAGCCAGTCAACAGAGCAAGTTCATGCATGTCATGTGACCTTCACCATCCGAGCAGACCTGGGACATGGCTGCTTGGCTTAAGAGAGAGACAAAAAGCTGGAGAGGTGCTAATGCTGAAACCCTATTTAACTCTATTTTTACGCAAACATAGACATACAGTGTGCTCTGTAAGTATTTGGATAGTGACTGTTTGGGGGGTGTTTTGATGCTGGAACACATTAGATATCAAATAAAACAACTATTAAGTGAAAATGCTGCCTTTTAGCGTTACAGGTGTTCACACCTATATTGGTTGAACAGTGTAGGAGATGTACCCCTTTCTATACATAGTCTATACATACCTTCTATTCCCTAAAATGGAGGGGCTATGCAGTTCCTACACTGTTCATTAGATATAGATGTAAACACCCTCAAATTAAAGCTGAAACCTGACCCAAAATAGATCTGAAAGAGACCCTCGGATAGTCAGTCTTGGTCCCACAAGACCAGAGGACAATTAGACCTGATCCAAAATGTGGTTGATCTGAAAAAACACAAACAGAGAGAACACTGGCAG
The DNA here is from genome assembly GCA_002120245.1 of Maccullochella peelii. Classification (NCBI taxonomy): domain Eukaryota; kingdom Metazoa; phylum Chordata; class Actinopteri; order Centrarchiformes; family Percichthyidae; genus Maccullochella; species Maccullochella peelii. The sequence continues at coordinate 52,563 of LKNJ01002748.1, read as the reverse complement.
CAGCATGAAACGGCACCATTTAACAAGCAGCCATGGCTGAAAAGAGTAGAAACGCATAATTTTTCCTGGAGTTCACACTCCCTATCGATCAACTTGGATGCACCCGGGTATTAGACATATTGATGCAGACCTGAGACCAGCAGCAGTGCAACAGAACCCAACTGCACCTCAGGAGACTCAATATAAATTGAACCTGGCCCAACTACTGCCCTGGTAGGTTCCAGGTCGGGTACAAGGATCCAAGTGGACCCCTGAAAACCTCTAACTTCAACCTCATAGTCATCGTGATATGCTGGAGCGCAGAGCCAAAACAACAAAACATATTTCACTGTGTAACTACTTACAGACTGCACTGAATGCGCACTCAGTGAACACACACTCACTAACTCATTATCATGAAGGGCCCACAACAAGGCTGACAGACAAACTGCTTCAGTTAAACCATTAAAAACAGCTGACTGCAGTATATTTAGCTGCCATTGTAGACCAAATTTCATTTTGGAGGATGCACATTTGGTAACACTTAATCCAAGTTGCCTTATGGCAGAGCCTGGATCTCATATGCTGCATTCAACTAGGGAGAAAGCACCGGGAGTGTGTGTGTGTGTGTGTGTGTGTGTGTGTGTGTGTGTGTGTGCGCGTGTGTGTGTGCGTGTGCGCTGAGTTGTTATGGGTGGTCCTTGATCCATCAGGTGCTATTCAAACTGATTGTGCCAGAAGTGCCTTGGCTGACATCACTGTGAGAGGTTTGGCATGTAAAAGGATACCCAGCACTGTCCGTCTAACACAGACAAGTGCGTCATCTTCTTCCCCAGTGTCCAAGTGTGAATACAAGTCTGTGCTGATGAAAGGCAAAGAGGTAGTGAACGGCTCAGATCTCACTTTAACCAATAAGGCTGTAATATACACCACACACTGTTACACAAAAAGACTGAAATTTGAGAGTAAAAAATACATATATCAACATATCTTAGTATCTTATCTTAGTATTTATAGAGTTGTTCGACATGTACTAAAGCTGAATTTACAATTGTGTGTTAAGGGGTTACAGCGAAGCTTCGGAGCCTATGCACGTAGCTGTAGCTGCCTCCTCAAAAATGTAACTACAAGTCGGGGCTATGGCGACTACAAAGATACCACGTGGGGACCGCAAAAATTGTGATTGGCTGCTTGTGTTTTCCGCTACAAATTTCCAATGTCAGTAGCGATTACATCACGACAACATCAAGGAAGTTGAAGAAAGACTCCGTAATCTTCTCCTTTTCAGCAACACACATCTAGCAAAATCATCTCCACTGTGTTACAGTGAATGAAACAACATAAACACACAGAAGAAACAGAAGTTACCTGTATGTAACTCCAGATATATAAGAACGATCACTCTATATCACAAACTGAATGAAAGATTGTAAACTAGTCTGTATGGTATTACCCACCATACATCGCTCTATTGCATGTCTGTCTGTCCTGGAAGAGGGATCCCGCCTCTGTTGCTCTTCCTGATATTTCTTCCATTTTTTAAATCCCTGTTCGAGAGTTTTTTGGGGAGTTATCCAAATTGAGCATCTAGAGATAGAGGGTGTCATATGCTGTACAGATTGTAAAGCCCCTTGAGGCAAATTTGCTATTTCTGATATTGTGCTATATAAATAAAATTTTATTGACTTGAGTTGAATTTCTCTAGTGTTGCCGGGGGGCCATTAACGGGTGAAATCTGACACTGAACTATGAATCAAAACCAATGCCAAAAACTCACGAGAAATTAAATCATTATAATGCTTAACTCTAAGCAAAAACACAAATACCAATACAACAAAAATATGTGTGAACAAATGTGCTCAAACCTTTTCTTAATTACTAACTGTAGTGCATGGGTACTACGGTGGAACTTCAAGACTAATACAACACAAAAAGTTTACACACTTGTACAGAAAACATTGATGTTTCAGGCTGAACCTGCAAACTAAAATTAGGAAAAGTAAAAAATTAAAAATTCGCTATGAGTTTTGCACGTCTGCATGATGTTCAGCAGTTCTAAGCGCCACTCAAAACCACAGCAGGCCTTGAATTATTTTAAGGAAGGAAGTAAAACTTAACACTTTCACCGGTAAGTACTTAATCCACCGCCTTATATACAACAGTGTGGGTCGTGTAAAAATTTAGCTGATTTGGAGTAACTTGCATACACATGTGTTCCTGGTTCCGCTAATCTGCTGCCTGTCTGAGCCGAAATAACAAGACCTCGGGCATTACTGGATGCACAGGCAGTCTGGACGAGCCTGTGGTAAAGACTCACACGAACACAATTCGACAAGCATGAATAACATAACCTGAGATACAGATAGATACATTACAAAAGCTCTGTATACTGTAAGTTGAACTTTTTTGATGCTGGTGGTCAGTGACATACCGTGACCAAAACACTAAGGACCGAGGACTGGACTAACCCAATTAGTGAAATTATTTATGACCAGCAGTTTTTCAGCAATTAATTCAATGTATTCACATTCTGTACCTCTCTTTATAGTGGTTTTCATTGTTACTGGCAGCCCGCCTTTTTGTGTGTGACTCAAATTGCTTACTAACGCAAAAAAGATTCAGTGTTACTGTTTGTAATTTGATCTAATTGATATCAGCCTCTCTGTTTACTGTTCATTGTCCCGCAATCGTATCAGAGCTGTATGAAATTATTCCCACTGCTGCATGTTCACGTTAAAAGTGTTCAGCTGGGGATCAACAGGGTGACTTTAATTGTGAAGCATCCACAGGAAATGCAGTGTTTTTGTCACCAAGGTCTACACAACAAGATATTTTTATGATATTTAAATTTCCAGCACAAATCGATCAGTATTTAGGTTCGATACCCTGTCAGTGCTTTCACACTCTAGTGTGAATGCAGTAACGCACATATGCAGAGATATATTTACTTCTGCACACAAATATATGTGTTTGTCTCAGCGAGCAGACATCTGCTGGTGATAGACTGATCCTGACCCTGACGTCAACCTGTGACTCCCAGGCTTTTGTTAGACTACTATCAATCCTGTCTAGACCTCTGTGGTAAAAAAAAGACTCACTGAACTGTTCAATATGCTGATGCGCATTTATTCTATTTGCTGTTTTGAAATCTTCCTTTCATTAACAATTTCCTTCTTAGGAAGAAATGTTTTCACAGTTTTTGTTTTGCTTACCATTACGTGCAAAAGTTGGATGTTCTCTCATGTTTTCTTTTCATCTTTCAGCCAAGTTTTTCTCTTTGGCATGATGTGGTGTGGTGTAAATTTTCACGAGTCTACATCTGCGAGTAATGAATACATCTACAGTATATTTTTTAGGTATTCAAGTGTGACAAATCATCCTTCTCAAGTCTGTTTATGCCTCTGTTAGTATATTTGTATTTGCGTCTCTTCTCGACTTCTTTGTGTTGTTACCGTCTGACCTCTGTATAGCTTAAAACACCCTTGTGGCCCAAAAGCATTCATTACTCTGACAGCCGACATTTTCAATTTCCACTTCTTAACTTTAACTCTGAGTGACAAAAATATTGCACAAGCCTTTGCATTTATGAATTTAAAGACTACATATAAATTCAAGACTCCATAGAGGTTTGAGCTAAATTTTCCTAATGCAGAAGTTGCAGCGATACAGTGCTAATGTTAGAAATCGGGTGTCATTTGTTCCATTTTCTAGACTGGCTAGACTTTAAATTACATTTAAATCTAGCTGGACTTGTTCAGTGTATAAAACAGACTTACTGCCTGTCTAAGTCTAGCCTTCTCAATTCTAGTAAATCTTACGTGCCTTGTATTGATGAGCAATTTATCTATGTTTTGGTCACTTTAATTAGATAAAAGTTAACTTCTTAGCTAAATGAAAGTCTGTAACTAGATACAAGTCTTTGTTAAAGAAACCACCTCATAGCTATACACAACAAAAACACTATTTTAACAAGTAATTTTGATTGTTGATTTATGAAAAGTATCTTTTCGAATAATCCAGATGCTGCAAGAAGAAGCAGTGGCGCTGGGTAAAAACAAAAATCAGAATATTTTGAATGTTTTTATTTGGATTTTTAGCAGTATGGCTAGGTTCACAAAAGCTTCAAATGAATGACAAACTGTTGTTTCGAAGCAACAACTATCAAACCCTCAACTGCACCAGTGGAGGTGCTTAGTAGTAGTTAACAGCAACAGACTCACTGTCCTAAAGAACTGTCATTTTAATGCTCGTTAAATTTAGATTAAAACATATTGATATAGTTTCAATATCAAGACTGTAGCTGAGCCATTTGAATTCCTCCAGTTTCTGTTACATAGGACCTACAGTAGAGTATAACCTCAGTCAGACTGATGTTGGTGGTTTAGCATGATATTAGTCTGTCTCCAGGGGGCTTATGGCTGGTCTGAGCTGAGGTCAAAGGTCAGGGGTTAAGACCACCTGTATAAACATGAGTACGCTCTCTACCAGAACCTAAATATACTTCTGTGGAGGCAGGAGACGAGGGAGACTAATGCAGCGTGCGCCTTTGCAAATTAACTCCTCAGTGCGAACAGGCATGCATGACTGCACACACATTGAGGACAAAAACAGGCAGCCAGCCACACACAGTGCTGAGACAGATGACTTCTCTATATTGTCCTTCCACATCTTTGGAAAATCTGTCACCACAGCAGTTTGCATCCATCTGTTGCGTCCTTTCTGTTGTGATCATTAGTGTGAGGCTCAGTTTGACAAATAAAATGAGGCTGCTTCATTCACTTTATCTGTCTGTCTTTAGGATGAGTAAGTTTTCATAAACTAATACTGAGTCTAAGAACTATGAGTATATTATAGTATTAGACAAAGTATTAGACAAAGAACTATTTCTACCTGGGGACTTCCTGTGATTTTAAATAATTTCAGAGATCATCACTGTCATAAAAACTTTTTTGGCTATTTTGTCAAGGTCTCTTATGCAAGACATATTCCCTGAAGGGCAATATAGGCTTGAATTTTTTTTTTTTTTTCGGGTGAAAATTACACGCTGGAGTAGAAGATGATTAATGAAAGCTTTGAAGGCATTTTAGGGGCAGATTGAGGAGGCTCATCCAACTACTCGGCATTGAAACCCCTCTAGAGAAGGAGCAAAATCCATTAAAAAGATAATAATGAGACTGCATGGCAAGAAGTCTTTCAACAGGCGTGGGAACAGGTTACCACAAAGTGACAATACATGACAAGAGGTCCTTAAATTACAAAATAATGGACTAAGGAAAGGTGAAAATGCCACAGCCCTTCACTAAGTCTTATATTTTCTACACCAGGACACCTGAGAGTGTATTATCACACTGATACCACGGCCACCTACTACAGAAAAAACATTTATAGGTTTTCATAGGTTGCGTTCAAATTGTCATACATTTTTTGTCATAAGTTTGTTTATAGTAAGTAACCCATGGCTAGGTCCAATTTACCAGTGAGTTGCTTGGTATGTAGTGTCCCGTGCTATGTTAAACATGCATATACATATAGAGCAGTGGTTTAACTGTTGACCAGAGCTACATTTGAGTCACCCTGTTACACCAAGTAAACGGACACCTGCCAGCCAATCAGACAGGATTATTTTCCATGGACAAATGGTTTAAATCATATTACAATTCAATCACATTTTAATCCTTTGGATGAGTCTGTAAATCTGAGTGATGCACAAATCATATGACCCAAGTCCCCAAGTAAAGTAATTCTAGTCCAGTAGTGTCTTTCTAATTGTGGTCACACTTTCCCATGTATTTAAAGTTCTTGTGCTTTCTGACAATGTGCCTGTGCGTGTTTTGTTCCCATCCTGACGTCCATTAGTGACAGAGACAGAGACAATAACGGGCAGAAGCTCATCCGATACAGGAAAGACACAGGAAACATGGGGGGAAAGACCAAACCAGACACCGCTGGATCACTCTATGTGTGTGTGTGTGTGTGTGTGTGTGTGTGCGTGCGTGTGGTTCCACACTTCCTGACTTGCAGGAGTGGTGCGGGTGGGATAACGCAGCTTCCTGTAGACCAGATTAATGGACTAATTTTGGATATAATCCTCCCATTGTGAAAGGCCTGGAGATCTGGCAACCAGGCCGGGGGAGAGGTCATGACCTCTGCAAACACAGATCTTCACAATCATACACACAAAACTCGACAGACACTCAGACACTTTATATACAAAAGCACGAGATGGGTAACCCAACAAGTGGCGACATCATAGTTCAAGTACTATTAGCACTTATGACACATACACACAAACAATATTAAGTAGCTGATCTGTATAATTTGTATTTAAGATGCTGATTTCCAACAGTTTAGTGATAAATACAATGGGAGTCTCTGAGCAGTTGCTCTCCACACTTTCATCAATTGACATCACTAAAAAGTCAGATGGGGTAAGGAACACAAGCAGTCAGATGATCAAACAGATTGTATATAAAAAAAACAGTTTATCCGGATTATCTAAATTACTATCCAGATTATCGCACAAACAACTATGGAGCAAGTACGCTAAGTAAAGCAGGAACTTGGTCTGTAAACTGTGATGGATGTTTACAACGGATAGTTAATGATAAATAATCATTTTACTGTCCCAAAGAACTTTGACTAACCCAGAGGTTTGTTTCCAACCTGCCTGATCATCTGACTGCTTGTGTTTCTTCATCTTTTTAGCGTGCTACATTTCCAGATCTCAGCAATTAACTTGATTATTATTGATAAAAACAATGGCCAAACCTACCAAAATAAGATCCAAATTGTAGTAAACCAAGTTATCCTTTAAGCATGTGTAACAGATTTCATGATTTGTTGAAATGGATTATGAGACCCCTCCATTAGTTAATCTAAAAATGCCACTACAGGAATGCTATTTGTCACTGGTGAACAAGTACACCAAATATCGCACTAATTGCACACAGATGTTACGGTTGCTTGCTTGTGGCAGCCATGTGTTTTCATCATATTTTCCTGGAAAATGGTTGCATTGTGTATCTCAAGCGACTGTCTGTGTATGTAGCTTAGTGCTGAAAAATCTGAAAAAGATTTTGGGGAAAACTTCTTTTACTAAACCTTCATTATTTACTTTTAATTTCCTCGTCAAGGCGAGTGTTTTTTTTTTTCCATTTACTATATCCAGTGTGCAAAATGTTAAGCGTCTAGCATGTACCATCACAATAAACGTACGCTAAGGTGGAAAGGTGAAGAAAATAATAATCAGTCAAGCCACTTGTTATTGCCAAACAAAGAATTCTCCCTAAAATCTGCTGCAGGCGATACGGACCACTAAACACACACAAACACAATCCTCCCCGTGAGTGGATTTATTTTGTCAGTGTGTATTAGGGAGATAAAGTCCTCAGCCTGAGCTTTGTGTGTTTGAGTCACTGTTAGCAATGCTGCATGTCGCCATTGGTTTACTTACTGCTCGTTGAGGACAAGGGACTGTAATCAGACCTGCATAGGACGACAGAAAAGAGAAAAAAAGAAAAAAAACAGCGAGAGAGGCGATGTGGACACGGAGCGAAGGGGAGAGAGGACAAGAAACAGAGAGAGGAGACAGGAGTTTATATTACAGTATGAAGTACAATCAACGTGATTTACAGGATGACACACTCCTATTTCAAATAATGTGCTGACATCTGGCTAAACAGTAGGAGAGGTCCAACTGGAAAAGGTCACCAAAAATGCACACAGACATTTCACAGTGGTTTCTATCTGAAGGGATAAAACACAGGGACATTTACTCACTTGTACTGCATTTCAGTATATTTCGGAGGGAAATCTGGTTATTTTTACTTTTTAACATTTATTTGACAGCTGTACTTACCAGTTAATTTGCAGATTTCCATACATCTTCTAAAGTAGTTAAAACTAGCCACATCGCAACCAGCCATGACATTAAAATACTGCTTAAACATTCATGCATCAGTAATAATAATCCAACTATATGATGATGTGATTCTGTAATAATGAGTAGTTTTTCTTTTGAAACATGAGTAAAAGTACATACATACATTCAAGTATACTTTTATTGTCAGAGAAATATACTTGAATGCAGGACAATTACTTGTAATGGTGTATTACATCGGCGTTGCTGCTTTTACTTATTCAACATTCAACATTTTGGGATAGACACATATTTGCTTTCTTTTTCCAAGAGTTAGATGAAAAGATCTCATGTATTATGTGTGGTGATGCTGTGTTCAGGTCATATCATATAGACTAAGTAGTAATTACGAGCAACTGAGTTGGAAAAAAAATATTAGCTACACCCAGGAGGTGAGGTGATTAGCCTAGCTTAGCACAAAGGCTGGAATGGGGGAAACAGCTAGCCTGGCTACGTGCAAAAGGGGGAAAAAATACACCTACCATCACCAGTTCACGCTTGAACACAATGTATCTTGATTGTTTAATCCGTACAAAAACAGAAATCTAATTCTGCTTGTTTATAGGTCAAACAAACAAGATACAGTACATCATGGTGGTGTTGGTATATTTTTTTAACTTTGGACAGAGCCAGGCTAGACGTTTCTGCTGCTTCCGATCTTTATGCTAAGATAACATAATCATGTTAATGGACAGAAATGAGAGTGTTATTGATCTAACTCTTTGCAAGAAATTTCCAAAATGTCAAACTATTTGTTTAAGGATCCTACATGTACTTCTTCCACTACTGGGAGGGACACGCATCCACATGCACACATACATTCTCATTCAGGGAAGAGACGTGTCTAATCTAAAGCTCCCATCTTTGAGCTGGGAGAGAAGCAGAATTAGATTTCCGCTAATCAGATCTTCATGGATTACAGACATTTTGTGTAATTACACAAATATCTGTATGTGAAACATATCAGAGGAATGCATGCCCACATACAACAAGACTGATTGAGGACCCAGCCTGCATCCTACAAGTTATAATTCCCTGAACCGTCCGTGAAACCTCAGCTCTTATGTATACTACGCAACCTGAGATTATTAGTCCCACAGGAGTCCACTGACAACCAGAGAACACTGTTCCGCCACACACATCCTCCCTGTGACTCTGTCTCTAAACTAATATGGAGCTATAGAACAGCAGGAAACAGAGCTGTTTCCTGCAGCGGGAGGTTATCAATCTAACAAACGGGCATTAGCGGTGTAGAGAAAGGATTGGATGGGAGTGTGGGAAGAATCTCGAGGTGAGCAGAGAAAGGTAAGAAGATGAATTGCTGTAAAGTACTGCAGAGGGGAAAATGTTGGCATAGGGAGCGACAAATATACAGAGCAGATTATAAACGACCGGAAGGTTCCAGCAAAAGGACACAAAGTGAAACTCAAAAGAATTGTCCCTGCATGCACAGAGAAAAATGACTAAATGTGGAATAAAGTCAAGAAAACCTTTTAGGTTTACGACTTTGAGGTAGTAGTGTGTGCAGTAACAGGTCTGTTTTGATGGCAGCCTTGGGTTTGTGCGTTTGGCAGGACTCCCCCAGCAGTGCTGGTTAGCCTCTCGCCTGGCGTTCCCAGTCTGGCCACACTGTCTTGGCTTCATCTCCATCCAAAGACAATAAACGCAAAGTGAAGCGAAGACAGGCAGCAGCCCGGTCATGCACACAAGGTTTGGTTTGACTGCAGATTGACCTGATGGTGCTCTGGAGTGAGTCTAAAGGGTGTGTTTGACATGCGGAGAGCTGAACAGATTCAGGTGTCTCTTATTTGATTAGGATGGGGATGCACTGAGGGAGAGATGGGAAGAGGAGGGACAGTGGAAGAAAAAACTAAGATGAAGAAACTAAACATAAAGCAATAAATCATCATACCTATGACTGTTCCAAACAATGACTCATATGAGCATTTTATGGCCTGCCATCTCTACAGTTAAAGTCTGGTTATGTTCAGGAAAGATCATTGTCATGGTTTAAGGAAGCTAATGCTGATAGTAGCTGGAATGTGTGTGTTGAAATTGCAATGTTTGTATTCCTAACCATTCAACCCAAAATCCTCCATCCTCCGTAAAACTATACTTCTAAAACTATACTATACTAAACATGCTTCCACCAGGACAGTCATTATTCACACAACCACAAAAGGTTTATTGTCAGGAAAACTTAAAGCTGCATTAATTGTTTTTTTTTGCCACTTGGGGGCAGCAGAACAAGCTGAAAACACCAACATTGATGTATGTTATTAAGTTGTTATGGTGACCATGTTAGCAATCAGTTGCCTATTTGCTAATCCATCAGACACGGAGCAACAATAACATTTCATTTGGAGACGTGTTTGTGTCCACTTAATGAATACAAGTCCAATATTCACTCTCCTTTTAGCTCTATTTTTGGTTTCCACCAAGTCCTGAGAAAAACATCAGGTTCTTTAGCTGCTAAATGCTCCATTGTGTTCACCAGCTAGTCTCTAACTTTAGATTTGTAATACCAAAATAATGAGCTAAGAGGTGCTAAATCGTTGCGTACTGTTTCAGAGTTTCAAACTCTTTCAATACAGGCGTTGGTGGTATAGTGGTTAGCATAGCTGCCTTCCAAGCAGTTGACCCGGGTTCGATTCCCGGCCAACGCAGTTATTTTTCATCACCCCAGTCACCTCTGCCACAAACTGTTCTCCCTGCTGCCATCTGGCAGACGGCTCCGCAGCATCCGGTCCTGCACCACCAGGCTAAGAGGCAGCCTCCCCCTGCGTGCCCTCAATGTCGTTTGAATGTCTCTATTTTGTAAATAACACTTTATTTAGCATCAGAATTATAGGGGCCTAAAACAGCACAGGCTACCATTTTTAAAAGAGTCTTTGCACCACTGGATCAGATACTTTTATTTTAGCGGTCACTGGAATAAGGTCCTATAATTTCCAAAAACTACGCTACAAATATGTTATACAGTATGTGATTAAGATTGCACAAACACATCTGGGTCATTTAGACTTTTAGACCCCTTCTTTGACCCCTCAAGGAGGTATTTGACTACTCACAAATAAGAAAGAAAAAAACAACATTAAAAAGGCTCATATTTAAATATTTGTCACTAAACACACACACAAACACCTTCACTACAACAACACTACATCCAGTAGTGACGTACCGCAAGAGAAACTGAGGAACATCTTTGTCTAATGGCTGAAAACAGAGGGAACAATACATTAATGTACCTCTGTTGTCAAAACATTCTTACATTAACCTCCATCTACAGTGTGACTGCACTCTCATTAACAACTGGGTTGGTGATTAAGAGACTTAACTTTCCATTAAAGAATTAGGATCACACCTCCTCCATCATGTCCTCATCAGACATTACATCAATTATTGGCACAGGGATGCAATCCAAGAAAATCAGCGTGCATAAATAATAACAATAGACTCATGATAAGACCTCTAATACGATCATTAAAACCAGGTGTCTAACGTCACCTTACTGGATTGATAAGAATGCATAATAGATGTGTCACTTTTCCTAAAATATAAATTACATTAAGCTCTGCTGTCTGTTTTGTTCTACGGGCGTTTAATTAGGTCCGGTTTAGCTGAGATAGATAACACCAAACTTCATTTAAAAATGTGTCGATTTAAATATTTTTCATTTCAAAGGTTTAACATGTTGAGAACAGTAATTAACTCGGAGGCAAAAACATTTATGGAGATATTCAGGGTCAGTCCCATCTCAGTATGATTTCTGCTTCACTCACCCTCCAGTCTCGGCTCCTGAATCCACGCAGTCATCTTCTGCTGAGGTTTTCTCCATCTCAAAGGCTCGGCTGAACAGCAGTTAGCTGCATTGTTTCAAAGTCCCGAGATAACGAATAAAACAGCGCATTCAAAAACAAGGTACGATTTAGATAAAAGAGTTATATGAACGAGCAGAGAGTTTTGTATGAGCCGCGGTTTGAAACTCCTGACTTGCACAGAGATGTCTGGCTAACTTGGAGCAACAGGAGACTGACTCCAGTTTCTCTGCGTCAGCTGCGCTCTGAGATGATGCCTTCTGGAGCCGTCGGGAAGCTGAGAACTACAAGTGGAGCGACAGTGGGAAATCAGAATGTGGGAGTTTGATTTTGATTTTAAAATAAAAATACTCACGGTAAGTCAGAATTAATGAGTATTAATCCTAATTATGATCTCCTATCCCACAATTTTGACTTCCTATGTCAGAAATGTGACTCCGTAGCCTAAATCTCATAGTTTTGAGGAAAGTCACAATTTTGACTTATTATTAGGTAGGACTTCAGATGAGTATTTTTATTTCTGTCATTTTAAAATTACATCTTTGTGTGTGTGTGTGTGTGTGCGTGTATCAGAAATGGGCTTCCATAGGGATAACAGAGTTATTTATTTTATGCGTTCTGCAAATAGAGTTATATATAGTTCTGTACTAGAGCTAAAGGATAGTCTACCGTAATGGTTAGAATAAAAATTGTTTCCCTTAAGTGTAAATACATTGTAATTATAAAACAAAAAATGAAGAACTCTGCCAATGGCATCCCAAAATGTTGGCCTATGCTAAAAACCATAGAGGTGGTATTTGTGTTATTTTCAAACATATATTTATATATTTCATTCTTACTAGAGAAAGAGCTTTAAGGATAGGGACTAACTAACCGATTAGTTTTTCTCTGGTAATTTCCCCCAACTGTAATAAAAAGCTATGTTAACCTCTGTCACATGAAGTGTCCACGAAATACGTCTGGTAGAGAGTAGCCTACGGCTGTTTTACGTTTGGTGTTGCTTATGTCGAGCAGCACATGAAGGTAACATTAGAAAGTGTGCTGCTTTGGCTCCATCAACAGGATGAATTAGGTAATGCACCATGTCTGTTCAACCCAGCCAGGCAAAGAAGAGTTATCAAGTTTCTGACCTGAAAAAAATGCTGTTTCTGTTCATGAATTAAACCCCACACCTGCTGGAAACCGTAGTTCTTCTTCCAATGTTTCGCGATCATTAAATTAGATAACTTACCTTTGAGAGGTAGCTAGCCCCCTAGCCTCTCCACTACATTTATTTGAAAACACTAGTTACTAGTTACTTTACAGATTCAGATTATGAATACAAAATATAAATCAACTAATAAATAATAATAAATAAATAAATAAATAAATAATAATAATTATTATTATTATTATTAGTAGTAGTAGTAGTAGTAGGTTCACGATGAATGTATTGTGTTTATCGTTCTATTTTAAATCATTAAACAAATATTTTAGCAGAAAATATGGAGCGACGACAACAACATGACGTTAAAAATGATGACATCATCTCCGTGCGCCACACAAAGCACCGATTCGGAAGGGACGGTTTTCGAGCACGTTGATGTTTTTATGAATTAGCTGCAGACGGCTCATCATCGGCATCACCCGGACACCGCTTGACTCCGATCAGAAATGTCTGTAACCGAGATGTTCAGTTACATTCAGGGCTTCCTGAGCGCCGACCAGGACGTCAGAGAGGTATGAATGAACAGCCCGCCACACAGCTGCAGGGCTGCTATCAGCATTAGCTATCAGAGATACTTAGCTAGCTAGCAGCTAACCAGAACCGAAATCTTGTCAACACACATTTTTACCCCATGAACTATACTGTAATGACAGAAGTCCTGTTTATTAGGCAACATGCGGTCAACTCTTTTATTACGATAGCTAGCTGTCTAACGTTATTTTATTCATGTTGATAAGAATGGATACAAGGCGTGTCACTTTTTCTAAAATATAAATTACATTACGCCCTGCTTCGTGATATGTTTTGTTTTACGGGCGTTAAGTTACGCCCGGTTTCGCTGAAATTAGTAGCACCAAACTTCATTTAAAAAATGTCGAATTAATGCTGACTTGCTTGTTTGACAACGTGTAGCTCTTAATATAATTCAAGATTATATTAAGACGGTCATGTCTTACCGTTAACGTATACTCGCTTTAATTCAGAAAATTAAGACGTGTTTTTTTGCCATAAAAAAAATTGATTGAATTTCTTTTCCCCAGGTTTTTCCATGAAAATACACTATTATATGCGTTGCCATAAGCTAGTCGGGGGGGGGGTTGTACTTACGTTATGTTTATTTGCTAGAGGTGTTGGGTATGTACATCTGTTAATATAAGATATGTTATATTGTCTTAGGAAAACACTTTCACTTGATGGGCTTTGTTGCAGGATATCCGTAAGGTGGTCCAGACATTGGAGCAGACTGCTAGGGAAATACTAACAGTACTCCAAAGTGTCCACCAACCATCTGGATTTAAAGAAAGTGAGCGTTTGACACACTATGCACTGTTTTGACTGATACTGAATGATGTTTGTCTCTCCAAATTAGACTTTTTAATCTTTAAAATGTGTCTTTTTCCTTTCTCCCATTAGTTCCCAGTAAATGTGCGAAGGCACGGGAGTTGTTCAGCACAGTCAGGACACAAATTGCAGACCTCAAAACAAAATTCCCTGTGGAGCAGTATTACAGGTAGGGGCCACTTGTCACAATAGTTAGCTGTTGCGACTATTCAATACACACTTTCATGTATGATTGGAAGGGTTGTCAGTTGAAAGTTTACTATATAGTTCATGCATGCAAATAAATACACAGATAATGCTTTTGTGCGCTCAGCTCACAAAGCAAATTAACTCTGTACCTGTACCATCTACTTTGGCAGCTCTTTCCTTGGGTTACAATTTTCTCTTTAAACTCTCAAATTGTCACATTTGCTTAAGCTTTTATTTTGCCTGCTGCCTAATTCAGTTTTTAAGACCATTTAAATTTTCTAATGCTGACTATGGATCAAGCTTTCATCTAAATGTCTTAATTGTTCAGCTGGAGCTCAACTTTTATGCTGTTACTTTTATAATGGTATCACCGGAAGTCGTATCTTAAGTCATCAACATATTACTAAAAGAAAAACACTAAAAGTATGCTTGTGTGACAACTCCCTGGAGAGCAGAATTGATACTGAGTGGATTATCCTGGCAAAATAAAGTGTTGTATCTCTCTTTCTCTGACCTGTTTGTTCCCACTTTAGGTTCCATGAACATTGGCGGTTTGTCTTGCAGCGCTTGGCTTTCTTAGCAGCCTTTGTTGTCTACCTGGAGACTGAAAGTCTTGTGATTCGAGAGGAAGTGGCCCAGATACTCGGCAGTAGGTACCAGTCTGTGTGTTAGTGTGTAACTGTTACTGAGGAATGTGGCTTTACTCTTTTTTTTGTTTTTTTGTTTTTTTTCTCTGCCCTTTTCACCCTACAGTTGAGGTGGTGCGAGAGAAAGGCTTTCACCTGGATGTAGAGGACTACCTGGCAGGTGTGCTGATCATGGCTAGTGAACTGGTGAGTCTGTTGTTGATTGCTATGGTGTTACATCAACTAGAACAGTGATTGTAGTTGCCTATCCATACAGAATCATACATCGGGGTTCCTCTGTGTCCTGAAATTCTTTAAGGGCCCCTATACACTGTGCAGTTTCGGGCTGTAGCAGATTAAAGTCAACAATCATGACAGAAACACGGTGAAATATTTGGTTGTCAGTCCAAAAACAGTGGTCGCACTGTGAGACATGTCCACTGACGGCTGATTTAGACCTCTCAAAATACTGACGGTGTCATAGATTTAGGATGAGACTCTCACACTTTGACTGCTGGTATGACAATTGCTCAGAACATAGCATAAATACACTGACCAACCTGAGCCTGCAAGATTGCTGTTATCTTAAAATGTATTTCTTGATAAGCAACATAACTTTGTACATGTAAGCTGAGCAACTTTGTGTTTAATTCGCACTGATGTTTCTTCGTCCAGTCACGGTTGGCGGTAAACAGCGTCACAGCAGGAGACTACACCCGGCCGCTCCGCATCTCCAACTTCATCAACGAGCTGGACTCAGGCTTCCGCCTGCTCAACCTGAAGAACGACCCGTTGCGGAAGCGTTACGACGGCCTCAAGTACGACGTGAAGAAGATCGAGGAGGTGGTTTACGACTTGTCCATCCGCGGGCTGGCCAAGGAGCCAGAGTCTGGCGTGGACAAGTAGGGCTTGGAGGTGGTGATTGGCTGTGGGAGACGGAGGAGGGACCTCTCCACGGCTGCTGCACCTTACCCCACCTGGAAGGCAAGACCCAGGGATCTACCTGAGGCCCCAGCAGCTGAGGACAGACTGTGTGAGTGTGTGTGTAAGAGTGTGTGTTTGTGCGAATGCACGCATGAGAAGTGCTTCAGATGGATGTCAGTCTGTCAGAAGGGCGGCAGAGATGGTGACAAGAGCTTGGCACCCTCGTTCAGAGGCTTAAGATCGAAGGTTCAGTTTGTTGCTGGTGTTTGGAAATCTGTGTTCTCAGCCTCATCTTATTCATGTGTTATTGTTTCACTGAGGTGGTTTTGCAACGGTTTCATCTAATTTCCAACAGTCAACTTCTTCTTATTAAATTACATTATGTTGATGTTTAATTCGTTTGAGAAGACAGGCGGAGATCGCTCAGAGTGGAGTGTTCCAGCCATGCAGAGCTTAGTTTTTGTGGATGTTTGTGTTTAGTTGCAAAAACAAAAAAAAGAAAACACAGAATTTGTTTGTGTTGTTCACCAAGTGAGTTCACGCCTGGTGGTATTTCTTAGGACTCTTTCTAACTCTTGGAGTTGTTGTCAAAAAATGGATGCATCCAAACAGAGATCCAGGAGCCTCATTTATGGAGGAAATATTTGATGCAACAATCAGATGATTAAATCTAAAATCCAAAAGACTTTAACAACCAGTGAATACATTTTACCCTCACCCTTACCAGATTTTGATCATTTCTGACTTTCATAAAGAAGCCTTGGTTTGGATTTTGATCATTAGCACCAAACCTGAGGTGCTAATGATCAATTTTTTAGAAATGAGGCTCCAGGAGAGGTAGAGCCAAAGAAATGACATGAAGCTACTCTGTGTTTAGTTACATTCAATTTTTTGTCATTTTTTCCCAACAGAACAGTGCCAATGAATGTCCGTTGAGCCATTTTAATATTTTGGTTGTCTGGTGATGACGCTTTCTCTGGAAATCCATGAGCAAATACAAAATAGTCAGAATGTCATGTACTGCATGTGTTATGTTAACGTTTTTTTTTCTGTTGTCGACATCCATGCTTCTGTTTGCTTCTATAATGTAGTGGAGCTGGATTGTATTTTCTAGAAATAATTCACTTTCACTCTCATCCATCTTGTAGCTTTATTTCCTGGAGTGATAAGTGCATTCCACTTGTACTGTGTGTATTCCTGTCTTTGAATCGGTTGTCCTAAAGATGCTTAAAATGACTGTAAATATATTTCTACATTCTACATTTGCAGCTTCATCAGACTTTACAAATGAGCATTTTGCACAGAAAGATACAAAAAGCAAGGTCGTATTTAAAATCTTTTAATATAATTCACAATATATTACACTGGGGAAATAATACATCAGATTTTTTTAAATGCAAATGAGGAAAACAAAAAAAACAGTATGCAACTCAGCAGGCTTTGTTTTTTTACATTTTGAAAGGGTTAATCTGAAACGTCCTCCGACAGCACAGGAGTATTGGTGTGGAGTTGAGCAGCCCTGCCCTCCAAAACACAGTGATTTGTTACCTCTTCTAGTGCTACATAACAAACATAAAACAGCATCAGTCTTAAATAGTGGTTTTGGTTTGATGACTGTATTGTCTCGACTTGCTACAATCAACTTCGGTCCACTAGTTTCCTTCTAATGAGAAGAATTGTGAATAAACAAGACTGCGTAACATATGTTATACTGGAGAGTGTTCTATTACTGAATTATAATAAAGTGCATTAAACAAAATAAAGCTTTCATAAATAAATACACCCTAAAATAAAGGAGAGGATCACATAATCAGCAGCCAGGGAGGGTCAGAGGAATAATTTTATTGCCTGTATATTGATAATCAAGTGCTGACAGAGGGCAGTCTAGTCGGTATCTTGGAGATAAATGCTATTGTGACAGGTTGCAATATTTCAGTATGTTTTAGCATACCAGTAATCAAGTACCAAGGCACAACAGCTCACATAGGTCACATAACACAGTGTCCTGACGAGATGGTTGGTGGACGTTTTTTTGAGGCGAGTTTGTCAAGTAACCAGGGTTTTTCAACCTTTATGCCAAAATGGTCATGACTTCAGCAGCCAGAGAGATTTCATGTTATCATGGCAATATAAAGAGCATATTTTTGCTTTCTACTTTCAGGGTCATGGGAAGAGGGTGGGATTATATAGAAATGATTATGTATTTCAAACCTATTTCATTGAGTTCCTTATTACAAACGTACAGTGCTGAAATGGTAAGTAAATAGGTTAGTTGATTGACACAAAGTCAACAATATTGATAATTTCTCAAATGTTGCTTTTCCCTTTTTTATATAATTGTAAATTAAATAACTGGGATTTGGACTGTTGATCAAACAGTTCAAAAAACCAAGAATTAGAAGACTCGATGCAGTCTGGGAATTTGAGATGGCCATTTTTCACTATTTTTGAACATTTTCTAGACTAAACGATTAATCAGATTAATCGATAATGCAAATAACTGCTTGTTCCAGCTCTACAAATAGATCAAACGCATATCAAATATCTATCCCATGGCCTGGTTTTTGCCACCCAACGTGAGGTCCTGAACCCAAGGTTGAAAAACTCTGCACTTAACACACAGTGGAGGAAACTTGTGTTTGACTTTACCTATTTGACATGATGTTAACACAAAGGAGATTGACTAGACTTCTCACGAACTGCTTTCATAGCACTAAGATTATTTTAACTCCAATGACTGACTAGAACAGAGACTTTCTCAGTGTTGGATGATAAAGGGAAGCTTTATTGATGCCAACAAACATGTTCAGATTTGAGACTTGAGTTGAATCTTCCACATGAAACTCTGTAACAGCGCGCATTTAAGCAGAATAAACACCTGAACGCCAAAGGAAGTCATGGGAAATTAAATGCATATACAGTGGCTACTTATTTTGAAACTGGCGGAGATTATTGCTGTTTCGTGACTTCTCATTTAAACACAGTGATACAGGAGGTCTGTTCAGCCTGTTAGAGAGGCTCTGCTCAACTGCATCTCTGGCAGTGAAAGTTGCTCTACCGCCAACATACAGTAGAGGGCGGCACACAGACAGGAGAGGGCAGTGACAACAAACAGAAACCACTGAACAGCTCTTGACCACATCTCCACCTCTTCATACTAAAAACAAATGTTCCCCCACCACTGTCATGTATAAAAAATGACATTACAATTTTTCTTTTCGCAGTCAGTCATGTTCAGTCATGCTTTTCAACAAACACACCTTATTTACTGAAAACTCAGCTCTCTTTCTCCAAGAGCAAACAGTTTTTACAATCAAGGCTGACAAGCACAGCCCAAGTTTTTTTGGTTGTCCAAGAATCAGATTTTTTTTTTTTGATGTTAACGACTTAAATCTTCATACATGATTTTATGACCGTATGGCGCACTTATAGCTTTGTAAGAAAAAAGTGCTAGATCTCTCTCGTACCCTTACGAGACTTTGAGAAAGATTTTTTTTTTAACTGAAGTCCAACATAACAGTGGCGTCACTCAGAAATGTTTCTTGTTGTCAATTTATTTTTGCAGTAGAAGGATTCAGGTTATATACAGTGTAACAAAGGCGGGGGAGAGTTAGTCTCAGGAGCGGGTCTGGTTTGTGTTGATCATGATGTTGGGTAAAGCATTGCGTCTTTTCCTCCAGGTGCCCAAGTCTCGAGCGTATCTCTTAATCTGATGAAACCACTGCTGGGTACGTGATTTGTCCGAGGCTCGGAAAACGAAAGACTCCCGCCGAATATCGAGCACCTCGAATGTGTCCTCACAGTCTGGATCTGTCGACACCACGCAGTTTCCCAGACGGATGGGCTCTCTCAGCACTGTGAACTTCCCGCTGCTCTTGTCCTTGATTAGAACCAGCACTCCGTCTCGAATGCTCTCTCCACCGCCCTCACCCTGATCCCCCCCTGCCCCCTGGTCGGTACCCTGTCCTTGGGCTTCACCAGCCCGTTGTGTGCTCACCATGAGCAGACTCTGGACATTTTGGAACTTGAGGGCCTTGCTGCCCTTCTTCATCCACTGACCATCTGCGGGCTGGGACAATTGAAGGGGTCCCTCCATGACGAATCGTGTGTTTTCTCTCGCCCAGCCCACCGTCTTCATCGACACCTCTCGCATCTCAATGTTGATGACCTCCCGGTTTTTGCGGCTGTCGCGGCGGAATGAGCGGAGGGACCAGGTGACGCCGTTTCCCTCCTGCTTGGTCTTCATGTTGATGTGCTCCAGATGGGATTCCACCCGACTCTTGGCCTCACGGAGACGTGTATAGTCGGGGTGACATTCGGGAGTGACCTTAATGATGCGGCTCAATAGAAGCGGGTATTTAGTCACACGCTGGAGGGGCGCCATGAGGAAGGAGCGCAAGTTCATACGACGCAGTGCTGTGTTGTCATTCTGGGAAACATCCAAAAAGATTCTGAAAAGACAAACGAGACAAAATTAAGTTGAAAACGGGGAGATTCTGTGCATGTCCTGGGAAAACTCTTAAAACGTTGATTAATGGGAATCACAGGACAGCCTGACTCATGGGTGAGCTGTGGTTCTGTCTAAAAATATGAATCATTGCAGCTCTACTCTCAAAATAGAACTTCTTCTGAATAAGTGATAACCCGCTGTCTTTTCCATTAAGAATAATACAGAACAGCTGTGGCAGGAACTAGAGAAAACTCCCAGAGTAACTTTTCCATCACACAGGCTAACTGGAAGAAGAATCCTTGTACTTTATGTGCACCTGAGCAGTTCTTTCTCCTTCTCCAGCGTGTTGAGCATGTTGACCGAGGTGGACTGCTGCAGGCAGTAGGTCTGGAAGGCGGGCAGCATGTTGACGAACTCCAGAAAGATCTCTCCTATGTACACTGTGAGCAGATCTTCATCTCCCTGAGGTCAAACCACATGAGAGAAAATGGTCAAGTCAGTGTTCAACTTATTTATGTCTTGCACTGGAACTGAAACAATTTGTCTTAAGAAGTCAATGTTGTCCATTACTGTGTCTAAAATATCTGCAGGCACAGTAAAATTAGTTCAGCCACGAAAAATGATTATGTTAATGCAGAATATGTACAGAGTTTATATTTGGATACACCAAGCTCAGCACAGTAGTGATTGGGGAGTGACGATAATAGAGTTTAGCCTCAGAGGCTACAGGTTAATGCTGGCGTGGAGGTGGTACTTATGAAATGCTTCTGATGATCAGCAAGTGATTGCTGCAGTTACAGCATACAGTGGCTTTCAGGTGAACAGCAATGACAAAGCAAAACAGTGACCAAAATATTGTAAAGGGTGCAATGGATATATTGTGCGTTGCAGTGAGAAGAGTGTTTTGTGTGTGTGTGTGTGTGTGTGAGAGAGAGAGAGTGAGAGAGAGAGGGTCACCTGGTCAAAAGCCTGATCAATGCTGTCCTGCAGGTGTTCAGTGAAGCGGTCGTTGACATCTATCAGCTCCTGAACGTTACCAAACACCACAGCGAGCTGCTCAGCTGTCAGCAGACCAGCACTCTGCATGGGGCAGTAAAACTCCTCCTTGATGATCCGCAGATCTTCGCCATAGCTCGACTCTGTGTTCAAAAACTCCAGGATGGCTTCCTTGCGCTCGATGCGCAGCTTGGAGCATCGTTCACACATGCGCTCTCCTCGCTCTTTGGAGGCCCCGTCCCTCAGTCCACAGTCAGGACAGGGTCTCTGGGCCTCCCAGGCTCTGAGGGAGGCAGATGGTCTCTTCCAGGTGCGGGACAGACCCGGGCCAATGCCACTGTCCACCCGTTCCACCTCAGCTCCCCGGCTTCTACGGTAACGGCGAGGCTCGCTGTCCTCCTCCTCCCGCTCATCACTAAGGCCCACCACTCCGCTGTCGGCGCTCAGGCTGCTGATGGTGCTCCAGCGATGCTGCCTGGACCGAGTCACACCCAGACCCACCTGGCGCTCCTCACCAGGGGGCTCTGAGCGACCACGAATTGCTGCTGGAGCTGGGGAGAAGGGAGGTGGAGATGGTCACATTCATTCGTGCTCATGATGTTTATGGATTTACTCTGTACAGTCTTTGTTATTCATACTGCATGGACACACACACACACAGTGTGTGTGCACAGCATTAATAGCAGCCTCCCTAATGAACACCCATTTAGTCTGGACTAGTCATTACTGGTCATGTCAAAGTGAAGAAACTATTATAGATATCATCTTTCTCCAATAATTAGATCCCTAACCCTCCAGTCAAGGACTTAACCTTTGTCTACATGCATGTCAATAGTATTGTGTGTGTGTGTGTGTGTGTGTGTGTGTGTGTGTGTGTGTGTGTGTGTGTGTTTAAACAGAGAGACAGACTATGTGTTTGCTTAGCTGCTAAGACAAGATGTCAAATGTTTCATTCAAACACCTGGTTCATTATACAGGTGCTATGTTATTATCACTGGGTGATGATTATTTTTGTTTGGTACTGAGGAAAAAAACAAGTCAATATCACTTTTATCTTCTGGAAAGAGCAACAAGGTCATCATTAGCATATGGCATATTGACTGACATTCTGTGGCCAGCGTCCAGTGTCAAAGAGCTTCTGCTGACAGGAAAGAGCACGCTATTAGCAGGGGAACTCTGCATGTGTGTGTATGTGTGTGTTTGGTGGGGGAGGTGAGGACTGGGTGCAAAGGCCAACATATTCAGAGACTAGCATGACACTAAGTTGCATAAGAGATGCTGAAACAAAACAAATGCAGCTCTAAATCTTTTTTAAATGAAACTGATTGCAAAATGCCATTCTTAGATAAGTTAGGTTAACAATTTAGGGTGATTCACCTTCCCTGATGAGGTGAGGGAGATGTAATGAGGACATGGAGTTCTGTAATTATATTAATCGTAATTTTATTTTTGAACAGAGAGGACTGGATTTAGTTCTCCACAAGAAGGAAGCATCAAGTCATAACCCCTGATATAAAGCTGGGGTCAAAGCCTGTTTTTGGACAAATACATTTTATTATTTCTCTGACGGGGTCCATAACATTAGTGGGAGTGTGTCTAAGTGTTTGTGTTTGTTTTTCTGTTAGGTACTATAGCAACAACTGTACTAGTCACAAGGATTGTATTCAGTTTTTTGTGGCTCTGTCGGCGCTTTATATCCTGATGATGTGACAATGATCATCATCAGGGTTATCTCAGTTTGGGCTTGGAGACATTTTTAATAAAAAGCCTGAGTTGCAAACTGGAGGTGTGGCGTTTGAAAGACGTGGGTGTTAGGGAGGAGGATCTAACAAAAAGATGGTAATGAGTTGGATTGTGGGAAATGTAGGATCCAGTGTTTTAGGCGCTTGACCCATACTAGGGACTAAAAATCTAAATATCTCTCTCTGCTGCTTCAATTTGGACCATTTTTTTGTTCATCTGTCTTGTCTAAATCACTTGAGTTTCTTTAAAACAGATTTTAGTGAGGTTTGGTGGAAACTTAGGCTCAAGGATCAAGGAATGATCAATGGTCTAATGAATCATGGATCAAGTGATAAGCATTGGTACCATTTATAAAACACTTTTTTGGTGTACAACTCTTGTGCCATGCGGTGTAGAAACAAAACTCTTTTTTGTCCTGGATGTGACGCTTCAAGACAAATATTTCAGCATAAGCCACGCTCGTTTCCACCTAAGCAGCTTGTCCACCACTGAATTTTTCTGGAAAACAGTTTTTCTCATCACTTCTCCTGAAAACCAATCTTTATCTCCAATAAAACATTTGGCTACGCCAGTGAAGTTACCCTACTTGACATAAACTTAAAAATTCTTAAGTGCCTTGTTCAGATACAACCAAAATTTGGCACAAGCACATACCAACTACCTGCAAAATTTGATTGCATTTCACCAATATGTGGAGCTTCAGTTACAATGATTCATACTCAAAGTTATCCTTATTCCTGGACAGGATCAGCCAATCAGCATAAGTGAATATGGGTTTTTGACGCAAATTTGAACCCAGATGTAGATTAAAAAATTTACATCGTTAAAAAAAACATTTTCTATTCCTAAATGACATATTTGAATGCTTTCTAGTTTTATACTAAAACATTGTAGCTTCAGTTTTATCACCATTTGGTCAAAAGTTGTGTAACTAATAAAAAATGCAATGGATTACATACAGAAAACAGGTCTGACACTGTGAACAAAGTTGTCACACATCTGTCATCTACTCACCACTGTCTCGGTCTCGGTCTCGGTCTCTGTCTCGGTCTCTGTGATGGCTGTGGAGTCTGGCGGCGGCAGCGATCTTCATCTCCAGCTGTTTGCGCTTGGAGGCGTCGGCTGGCATGGGGTCGCTGTAGTGGGGCCGGAGACGGCACTCGCGCTGCGCCCTCACCGTCTCAGCCAACTCATAGGTTGCGTCCGAGCTGGAGCGCCTGCAGCCCAGACCGGTGTGCTGCCGGTTGGAAGGACACGTGTGTCAATCAAACGGTCATGTTGCTATAGCAACAGATAAAAAAGGGCAAAACTCTCCGAGGAGATAAGGTGAGAAATCACAGCTTGTGTATCTGCGTGTGTGTCTGTGTGAGGAGTATGTCACCATGTTCAATGTCATGACATCATTACATAACAAATATTGGTTATCTCTCTGATCCCAGCTTGCAGAACTGACAAGAATCCACATTTCATGCTGAGATGTAGCACTAATCGTCTGCCAAGTCTTGTAACAGACTCTAAACACATCAAGGCCGCACACCCAAAAATCTGCTCTGATCACAACTTGAAACCACCCAGCCTTGAAGACGGGAGACGTCCTCTGAGTGACAATTTAAAGCATCTCCTGGTTTCTGTTTTTTAAGGTAAAGCGAGGAATTCCCCAACACACTGCAGCATTCTGCATGGACAAACACTCCTCACGTGGCTTTTAAAATCCTTTTACGGTCTATCAAGCCCCTGAGAGTTGACCTAAGGTGGAAAGTTCAAAGGTCATTGCTATGACACGCGACTCCTCACCCCAGAGGCATCACCCACATCCACTGCATTTGATGATATTGGCTTTACATCAATGACAAATGTCGACCGTTCTCTGTCAACTAACAGCTACACGTGACTGAAAGACGCAGACAGGTTTTCATCACTCTATACCAGAAAATTATATACAGCTTGCTATCAGGTAAAATGAAAGAATAATTCATGCTCCGCTGAATTATCAAATTGCAGCCCTTACTTTGGGAATGCAGAGGCAGGCTCCATTGTGGATTCAAAGCCAAAAATCAAGAAAAGGAAAGAAGCAAACGCACCTCGACATCTGTTCTCTAAACTACCAACAGCCTCATAGCATGCAAGCAAGATGTGACTCCATGTCAGTCCGGCTCTTCTGTTCTGCAGATGCACAGAGAGGAGCACAATGCTAGCTGCAGCTGAGGCCGGTGTCAAGCTGCAGCCAGCCAGCGGAGAGGAGCTATGCAGAGAGCAGGAATAAAGCGCTGAGTTACCAGCAGCGAGCTGCTGGAGCGGAGCTTGATCCTCTTTTTACTGCATCGTCAGACATCGAGCTGTTGCTGGAAGACAGAGCGCTGCATGCTCGTTCTTGTCTCAACAAATACCTCTGCATCAGTATGTGTGAGTGATGTGCATGATTGTATGTGTCGCAGTCCCTTTGCTGGTCCCAGTCATCCTTGAATACCAATAGATCTATGTGTTTCTGTACACTACGAAACAACAATGAAAAGCGGCGATCAAAGACACGCACAGACGACACATTTCAGACAGAAAAAAAGAGGAAAGAAAATTAAAAAGAATCCTTACGCATTCTCCTGCTTCGTCTCTTCCTCCTCCTGCAGGCGTCTTGTCGCCAGCCTCGGCTCCGCAGGCCGTTGCCGACGTTGCCATGGCAACGGCGGAGGGCTGACAGTCGGTCGAGGGGGCGGTGATGTCACAGCCTCCGTCCCGGTCACCTGACAGCCTGACGGGGGCCTCGGCGGAGATCTCTGCACTGCAGCTGGTGGAGAGGAGACGGCGGCACAGAGTGAGAGGGGAGAGATGGATGGAGAGAAGGGAGGGAGAGATGGGGGAGTGAAAGGGAGGGACAAGGGGAAGAAGAGAAGGCAAGGAGGATAGAAGCAGGATGTGGGAGAGAGGAAGTAAATGAAGAAAGAGGGAAAGTAAAAGGAGGGAGAAAGAAAATACAGGGAACAGGAGGCAGAGGAGGGTTGAAATTGTAATTCTGGCAGAGCTCTCTTCTTCTTACAGCATCCCTGTCATTCATTCCACCTCATTCTTCCCTCTCCAGCTCACATGCCTCTCTGCTTCCTGCTGTGTCTTCTTCTATCCCCGCCACCCACCCTCCTCCTCTTCCATCATCCTTCTACCCCCCAAACACCCAAATCAATGTCTCTCCTCTCTTACGAGCACCCCCACCCTCAACCCCTTCTCAGGAGGAGAGCAATTAGACACAACAGCGGACATTAACACCTGAACCCCTGGACCACAGGGACACCGCCATCCCAGCACACAACCACACACACACAAACATACACACACAAACACAGAGGCATCATACATTTCCTTCATTCCTTTGTCTAATAACTGGGGATCCATTCTTGCAGCACACAGCCAGCATGTGATCTGAGACACCCCACAAAAGCACACAGGCAGTGACAAACACACCATACTACTACACTGAAATTGCACTTCACTGAAATGCACACATCCATGAACACAAACCACAAATGCAAGCCTGCAGGGACCTATGCATGCATTTGTAAGAGCACATAACAAACACACACAGCAGAGACAAGAAGTCTAAAGCGGTGCGCCCGAGTAGTAAGACGCTGACCATGACCACAATTGACCGCAATGTGCGCAGATGCAAGCCGGGGATCTTTGTTGCAAGTCATTCCCCATCTCTCTCTCTCTCTCTCCGCTTATTTCCTGTGCGATTTCTCTACTGTTGGCTGTCCAACAATGGAACTAAAATGCCAAAAAATAGAAAGAAGTCTAACAAGTTTGTGGCAGACTAGTTTGACCATTTTACTTAAAGCTGCATTGATTAATTTTTTGGGAGGGAAGACAAACACCCCAACACACACTTCTGACATAATAACGCCTTATAAAGTTGTTATGGTGAAGATGTTAGCATACGGTAGCTATTTATACATCCGGCAGACACAAAGCAACATGATCAATCATTTGGAGTCGTGCTTCTGTATACCTGATGAATGTAAGTCCAATATCCAATCTTAGCTCTGTTTGCTCTCCACAGGGGTGTAGAAGTTTGGTTTCACAACACATGAAGTCAGAGGTTCTTGAAAAACAAACAAACTTGTAAATATGTGAATGCCATTTCCTTCGTTTCAATCGGCCCCTGGCTCCGACCACGAGGGAAATGTCAAAATCTCACTTAGTTATTTTTTTCGCCAGAAAAAGGCTGCCTCTGCTCAGGCTGCACACACAAACAAGCAGCAAATATATCTATATTAATCTAGCAAATAACATATTACAATGGATTTGGTTATTAGGCTTTACAAATTAATAGTCCAATAATTAATATCTAATAAAAATAAAATGAATTAATATTTTTTTATTGAATTCACTAACGCCACTTGAAAGATATGTTAATAGAGACCTGATACTTTATGATAGATAAATACTGATTATGTTAATATTTATTTTATTTAAGAAGGGACAATGCACATTAATTAACATGAGCACATAGGTCCATCGTGTAAACGTGCCAGATTTAGCCATACGAGCTAATTTTCATCTGCAGTCCCTGATTGATGTTCAATAACGTTTCTTTTAGGAGAACGCTGACTATAAATAATAACATACATGCAGAGGAGTTTGCAGCATTTTTACATCCCCGAGTAATGTCTGTAGGTCTTCCTCTCAGGCTGCAGGTATAACCTTTACCAACCAGAGGGTAGAACACTAGCAAATATGTAGCCTCAAAGGCAAATCCCGGGCCAAGAAAAGTCTGCAAAGCACTCATTGCTGCTTGTAAAGCTTAATTACTTTGAATACACGGTAATACTTGAAAGAAACCTACATGAACATATCAACATTTTAATCAACATCTCTCTTCTCTCCTCTCCTCCGGATTTTGGCAGCTGGACAATATGAAGATTCTGTTTGGAGACATTTTAGTGAGTAAATCAAACTGAAACCTTAAAACTGAGGGGGACAAAAAATAGGATTTTGAAAAGTGAGGGGTACATGCCACCCCCCACCCTGAGTTTGAATTACGCCCTTGGGTCTCCGCTTACTCCTGAGAAACATATCTGTTCCACCTTCTTCACCAGCTTGGCATGTGGTGCTGGGTAGGTAGTGTTCAGTGGGTTTATCAGGGATTTTTCCCTCCTGAAAACAGCTGCCTGTGGCCTCTGAAATCACTGAGGCTAAGCAAAACATTAAAAGTGGCATCAAACCAAAACTATGAGCTAAAAGCGGCTAAAACAGCAAATAATTCCCTGAGGGTTCCTTCACTGCAAGCTACCCCTTTCACAGTACATGTGGTCATATTGATTAGTCGAGCTTTAAAATAATGCACACATCTTTCAGACATTATTAACAACAGGAACTAGTATATTGATTTTGTTTTTCAAACACTGGTGAGCTTCACAGTCCAGCAGGCACAAGTGTGAAATATAATATCACTGCTGTCACTGCAAGAAAAAAAAGCCCTTGTAACAGCCATTTTAGAGTTTATTATATTTTTAGTCAAATTAAAGGCGTTTGTGGTTCTTTATCAGATCAGCAGGTTTAATAGGCCCAGAGGTCAAAACCCATAATAGAGTCTCAGCAATGTCTGGCTCACAGAATGAAAGAAAGGCTGTAAATTCCTGAAATATTGACTTTTTTTTTTCTAAAGTGTGTATGTAACAAGAGAGGGGGATGTCTCAGGAGCACATGGTTAGTGGTGATCATGGTACGGCTACAGCAGATATACATACATTTGAGATTTGGTGATATTGGCTCCTGAGATTGAATGTAATGCTGCATGTAGTCTCCTCTTTTCTCATCTCTCTCGTGTTTCTTGTCATGTCCACAGTATACTATCTTGTTATCATCAGTTAAACTGTTGCTATTACTGTGGCTACTGTATATGTGTGTTTGCATTTTCTTTGTCTTATCCCAACCTCTTTAACTGTTGTTTTTTTAAAAATAGGGCTGTAACTACAGATAATTTCCATTATTGAGCAATCCTTCAACTACTTTTTTGATAAATTGTTAGGCCTTAGTCTATGAAATGTTGGAAATTAGTGAAAAAGGCCCATTATAAGAACCCAGAACCCTAGGTGACGTCTTCATATTGCTTGTTTTGCCTGACAAACAGTCCGAAATGTACACCGAATGAAACACATTTGAGAATCAGGCACCAGAAAATGTTTGCATATTTTCTTGCTAAATTACTTAAACAATTAACTAATTACTGTTAATCCACTAATCAATTAATTGTTCCAGCACTAGTTTAAACCTCTGCTATGATATGCAGTTCACTTTGGCCTCAAATACCCCCGTGTTGACCTAACATGAGGTCTCATTATTCTAATGGTTCTTACATAACTGTCTTTTCTGAGCTCTGTCCCTCCTAAACCAGTTAAACTGCCGAGCTCTTTCTGCACACATCGTAAAAAATTATTTCTCAACACCCCTCTGATGCTCTGTCACACTTCAGCACACACATTTTGTATATTAAACTACAGCAAACCCTGGCAAGCTGTAAGGTTTCTGTATTACACATGTAATCAACAAAGCCAACACAGCAGATGAAAGGTGTCCAAATATCCAGTTTAAACTGGTGCCGGAGTGTCGAAAAGGCAGATATAATTAATACAGCTTTGAGGACGCAGCTCTGAAGCGTCCAATCGGTTTTCCCTTGGACAAACTGTCATTAAAGGCCTTTCCTTCACAGCAGTAGCTGTCACAATGCAGATGATGCATGGGAAGTAATAACTTGCAGCTTAATTTATTGGGAAACCACTGCATGTGATAGATCACCGCTCAATGCGGTAGGACGTGACACTGAGATTTTGGCCAGCTGTCATTTTCACTGATGCATATATCCCTCCAATGAATTCAAAATATTTATGAGTGTGTGCATCTAATAGAGACAAATAAATAGAAAATGTTAGCTAGAGTGGACCCATGCCTTCCTCTACATGCTATACATAATTGGTGAACTTTTACTGCAGTATACAGTTAACTCAGCGGTTCTGGTTTAGTGCTTCACTCCATTTCTATAAAACCCTCCCAGGTGCAATAATATGAATATTATAGTAATAATACAACTAGAGCTGTATTATGCTCTCTATGCAAGTTTGGCTGCATAATACACTTAAACAAAGAGATTTATTGGTGGAAGTCAAATACCTCAGGGTGCAGAGATCACACAGAACACTCTCATGTTTAATTAATAAATCTACAAGTATTAAAACATTCACAGAGCCTCCAGTCAAATTTAAATCACAAGGGGAGCGCACAGTGTGTTGCATTGTGGGTGCTTTTTGAACATGAAAGATGAATCCACTTGGGATAAACAATGTTGAACGTGAGCTGCTTGAGTTGTCAATTGGCTCTATGAGAGAAATGCTGAAATGATTAGTTGACTAATCGATTGGGAGACAATCAACAGTTTTGGAAATCAATTAATTGTATGAGTGGCATGAAATTTGATAAAGACATTCATGGTCTCCAGAGGATCAATCCTACCGACTGGCGATCCCTGACTTTTCCTCTAGTGCCACCATGAAGTTACATTTGTGGTTTTTTTAACAATTACTGAATGGATTGTCATGAAATTTGGCACAGAAACTCATGTCCCCCTCATGATGAATTGCAATAACTTTGGTGATCCTCTGAATTTTCATCTAGTGCCATCATTAGGTCAAAATTTCAATTTGTCCAATACTTTGGTTTATGACCAAATACCTGAAAAACTACTGACATTCCCGTCAGCCTCCGCTGTACTTTGTGTTTAGTGCTTATTAGCAAATGTTAGCATGCTAACACGCTAAACTAAGATGGTAAACATTACACCTGCTTAACATTAGCATTGTCATTGTGAGTTGTCATTGTTAGCATGATGAAGTTAGCATGTAGCTCAAAACACCACTGTGCCTAAGTACGGCCTCACAGATCTGCTAGCATGGCTGTAGATGTAAAAATAACCTTCAGTTGCAGCCCAAGACTGCAGCTCTGCACTTTCATATATTCAACATATTGTATATACACAAAGACAGACACAGCACTGCTGCCTTCATGCAATAGAGCTTCAGGCATCCATCATCACTTCTCGCAGTGCAGACAAAGGAGCGACAGTCAGTGGAGAGTCCTGACAGGCAGGGAAAGATACCGTCTATATCTCCCATCTATCACAGCCTGGGGTGGAGTTTATATTCTTCAACCTTTTCAAGTAGCTCCTCTGTGTTCAGGGTCTAATATTTGCATTGCATGGAGGCCTGGACCCAAATGGCACCACAGTACTGTAAAACACACCCTCCTCTTGTTTGTCCTTGATCAGAATGAACCACAGTGGAGTGAAGCCTGCATTTATTTAGCCAACAGCTGACACTGAGAGAGAGAGGAGAGACAGGGAAACAGCAAGTCTTTAGGGACGGTGCCAGTCTTCCAGTCTGTCATGTTTCATGCCAGCCTCCCGCCCACAGTCTCGTCTGCAGAGCCAACCCTGTTAGCTCCGACAGCTGTTATCACAATAACTGAGATAAATCGATAACACAACAACACACGTGGGCTTACACAGATGGACTCGCACACACAGATACAATGCTCTGGCACTGCAAAGCACACACATGAAAGTGTGCTCACATACACTTCACTGATAAACACACACGCCTCTGCTGCTGAAAGCTCCTACAGGGCTCAGATGATGTGCACTACAAGATCTAATTTCACCATCAAAAAGATTAACTGGATTTAAAAACAATATGCGTATTGGTAAAATACTCAGATCTCATTGCCAAGTACAGTGCAGCAAAAACAGAGAAAAAAATAAATAAATAATAGATCCTTTGTTCTCATTTGTCTACCTGGAGCTGGTTTGTATTCAAAGGTGAAGTCACACACACACACACAATATGTGTGTTTTATAGTTTGTATCTGGGCAGTTGCACTCCAGGCCAGTAGGGGGCAACAACATGGTCATGCTGCTGCCCCTCACTATTATGCAATTTAATGCACCTGTCTGTGAACTTAGTTGGTATTTTTTGATGGCAGGAAGCACATCAGTTCTTACAACTCAAACACAATTGGAAGATTAAGAAAATCCATGAACTGCAAGACTGTGATACAAATCAAATTTCACATCCACAGCCCACAAAAACAAACTCAAGCCATTAATTTACCACAGTGTCAGATGGTTAGCTTGGTTGCTAAACTTTTGGAGTGTTTGTTGCTAGTTTGTGTGTGTGTGTGTGTGTGTGTGTGTGTGTGTGTGTGTGTGTGTGTGTCTTTTGGATCAAGTCCGAGTCAAGTCTACAGCTCTGGATGCTACATAGCAAATCAATGGCAAAACGATCCCTACTATATGAACCTAGAGCTGCTTTCACAATAAGAGCTGAATTTCTGGTAACTGAACACTTGAAATGTTGTCAGTAGTAGGGGACTGGATTTACACTTATATTTGTATCTTATTTGGCAAAATTTACTAATAAACCCACACAATAATCAGTGGTGGAAAGTACCTAAGTACAAATATTCAAGTTACTTGAGCTTTTCAATTGAATGGTACTTCTATTATATAAATATGATATAATGAGTGTTTTTACTTTTCATACTCAAGTTAAAGTACAAAAGTATGATCAGCAAAATGTATTTACATAAAAGTTTGAGTGCAGGACTTTTATATATAATGGAGTATTTTAACATTGTGGTATTTTCAAGTATGGGATCTGAATACTTCTGACAATAAACACATACACTCCACTCCTCCCTCTCCTCTTGCCCCCCTCCCAAACTAACCTCTTCTTGATGAGGTCCAGTGCGGAGCCGATGAGGCCATCCTTCATCTTATAGATCTTGGCTCCGTAGCTGGACAGGTCCGTCCCCTCCAGAAGGAGCGCTGGGCAGCAGCTGGAGGGCCGTTCCCAGTTCTCCCTGCCGGGCGGGAAGGGGACCGACCCAGCTGGTTCCAGACTGCTCCTCCTACGCTTGCTGCTCCCAATATCTCCCCCTGCAGCAGGGACTTTTTCCTGGGCTGAGCTGGCCAGGGGTTGCAGGGGTGAACGTGGAGACGGGCCTATGCGGATGGGAGAGTATGTGCTGGCAAAGGAGGTAGGAGCAGCAGCGCTGTTACAGCTCACAGTGTTACAGGGAAGTCTCTCTGAGGAGGTGACAGTCTGCAGGGCGTCACCACTGTTGCCTGTCCTTTCACCTCTGCTCATTTCTCCCTCCACCTCCTCAGAGTCTTCTTGCTGCTCTCCATTTCCTCCATTAGAGCTCGACTGAGGGACAGTCCGATCAGAAGGAGGTATCTTACTGTCTGATGTTCCTGCTTCTTGTGGCAAGTCAGCTTCAGGTTTTCCAGATACCACAGAACCCGTTGTGGACTCTGTCTGTTCTCCCTCCTTCTGCCTCATCCTCTTAAACTCCTCGAACGTAGGGATATGTAGGCGTCCCACAGGAGCTCTGCAGCTCTCAGATGCAGAATCTGATCTACTCCTGTTACCTGCAATGTTGTCTGTTGTGTAGGATGTCTTAACCACTTTCGGGCTGGATGGGGAGCTGTGGAGAGCCAGGTTGGGGCTGCTGTTCTGCCGACGGAGCTGTAAGCGCCTCAGGACCTCTTGCTTGATCTCCTCTGGGCTGGTGATACGCATTGTGCACAGCGGCCTGGACCCGGCACCTGTTGATTTCACGTGATGCACACCCTCCCGTTCGATGGGTGCAGCACCTGGGGTCAGCTGAGGCCGCAATGGGAGGGGCTTCAGAGGTTCGACTGATGACCTTGCACTCTGGAGGCGGAGTTTCTCCCTCAGGCCCTTCCTTGCATCCCATTCGTCAACACCACCTGGAAACAGCAACTGAGGGAAGAGTGGTAGGTCCTTCCTGGGCAGCCCATGTCGAGGGTAAAACGCCAGGCTCTCTGGGTTGGGTACCAGTCCATGTGCCCCCACCACAGATCCATCTTGAGGCCCGCCACACCAGTGGCTAGTGGAGGTATAGCGTAAAATAAACTCACTGTCCACGCTCCTGTAGGGGGAAGCACTGAATGCGCACAAGCCAGAATCTGCCATCGTGTTCCAGTTCAGGTTCTCCATACTCCTGTAAGGCCTGCTGCCGTTGCATCCTGTGTGAATGCATGAGTCCGGGACCAGCCCCTGACCCAGTGCCGCCCCCAGAGGGCCCTGCCTGCTGGAACAGTACCTAAGCCCCAGGTTAGTGAGCAGAGTGCTGCTGTTACACCTGGCCATAAGCGGGTAAGAAGGCCCCTGGAGGCCTGGGTAGTGAGGGACGCTGGGTCTGTGTCGGGGGAAGGAGGACAAGGGGTCGGGGGACAGGGGGAGGTTGGCGATGCAGGGCTCCATGTCTATGATGAGGTCAAGGGAAGAGGCGCAGCCAGCAGGAGAGCCCGCGGAGGCTGCGGTGGAGGAGGTGGAGGGGTAGTCACATAGTGGTGGAGGCTTTACGTCTGGCATGGCTGTGGGCTGAGCGAGCGGCCCTCAGACACACAGTCAGCAAGTACGAAGATCTGCAGCCTGCAGGGACGAAGACAGAATGTATGACAATAAGATCAGATATATAAAGACAATACAGACTTTCATGTGCGTCAACTGAGCCTGTCTTGCATCCTTTCACACTGTGTTGTGTTCTTGTTCTGTTAGTATCAGTATGTAGCAGAGAAAAATGTAGCTGTAAGCTGTAATTATGTCTGCACAAATATCACTTTGAAATATGAACTTTCTAATTTTGCAAGTTTTTTTTGCGAATTTACTACAAATCACTTTACATCACAGCTAACCATTTTTTTTATGGGTTTTTCACAATGTCCAGGCAGCCAATATTTTACATTAATTTCTGTATAGTATGAAAATGAATTGCAGGCTGTCAATAGTATTTACAGTATATAGCCCAATATCACAAATCACAATTTGCTTCAAGCGGCTTTACAATCTCTACAACATCTGTTAAAACTTGCTTGGCTTGAGCTGTGAAATCTGTCACCAGTGAACATCAAGACTGCATTAATTGTAGTCAATATTAGTACAATAATATAATACAGTTTACAGTTAATTATTGACAACTTGATGTCCACTGTGATGGATTACACAAGTCCAAAAACCTTAACCTGCATAACATACATTCAAAAACACTTCATATTTATCTTATCATGAATCTGAAAGGCAGAGACTCAAGCTGATCTAAAACTAAAACAAAAAAAATGTTAGCGTTTTACAAAATCCAGTTGTCTAAATGAATGGTTCCAAGCAAGCATAAAAAAAATATTCTTGGTAATATTGTGATACCAACCTCGCCCTTCTGTTATCAGACTAGACTTGTCTGTGTTAAACTTAGCCTCATAATACAGCTCAGCTCTTATACTTACATCACCGAAACAACAGTTCAGACTTTATGCACTTGGCCTTGTGACAGATTTGTTAGAGGTCAGTCCACACACATATTGGAATATTGGATAACCCCAGCTCTGGACAGAGAGACACTGTCTCTGAAGCGTGGTTCCTTCACCAGAATAATCGCATTCATTTTATATAAATGGCTCCCTGTCTACCCCCTCAGGCTTTTTATTTTTCCTTTCTCTGCAGCAAGAATAATAATAGAGGGATTATTGCCTTGCTTGTCAGGCTATTAAAACATGAGATAGAGAGACAGATACAGAGAGACAGACAGTGCAGGCGGGAGGAAAAAAAGCAGAAAGAGCTGGGAAAAGAGACAAAGATGAGACAGAGAGAGAGGAAATGAGTGTGACGTTTAGAGAAAGCAGTAAGCTGAGGGGACAGTAATGAAGATAACTGCTGTCCACTGGCGGCCGGCTCTGCTCTTCCCTTCTGACTAATCAGACAGCAGTTGTAGATTATCCAGGAGCCCGAGAGAGCTGGCAAGACGGTACTGGGTGTATTGCAGCTCTTTTATCTCTCTGTAATGAGTACAAGTAGCACCGCCCAACCCAAACGCCCATCATCCATATCTCATATTCTGTCTACATCACAGTCAGCAGGGCAGGGTTACGGCTGTGATTATGACTATGATTATGAAACAGGGACTCAGAGGGCTCATCCCCGATGCATTAGTTGAATAATAAAACCCAAATCATCTTTAGACTCAAACGCTCCCTAACGCCAAAGCATGAACAGGCCGCGGCGCTTCTCTGCAGCTTTACAGTAATAGAAGTGGAAGTCATTGGAAATTCATTATATTATATATTAACAGAAAAACAGTTTTTCCCTCATTTTATAAACAAAATTCTTCGAGGAAAAGGCTGAATATGTTTTAGATTTTTCTCACTGTCAACAAATCACATGAAAAGACCAAAATCAACAATGAACTGATCTTACTAACAAGTATTGTCTGTGCATCCTAAGCCATTGTGTCCAAAAACACACACACTGTAGTTTATTTTGACTAAATCCCACATACACAGTCCTGACAGACTGACTAAGGCTTTGTTGGTTTTGGTCTTCATGTAAGAACAGCAGGTGTATCCTTTAATTATACCTGTTGATGGATATCATCATACTGCATGATATGATTTGTATGGCTATTATTTTATAATCCATATTGTATTGGTATTTTGATATTGTGATAGTGTCTTTTCTTTGTATTTGTTGGACATTTAGTTATGTGGTGGAATTATTTTTTCTCCTGATATGTTGTCTATATGGATTGGCAATATGGATAAAATCTCTATCACAATATATGTAATTTATATCGATATATAGTGTTATATTGTACATTTTCTAGAAGATTGTTTTTCATCTTTAAGACCATCTTAAGGTTCCCCCGACTTACTGCAAGTAAAACTGACTGAGCACATGATGTTTGCATTCTTTTTCCTGTTAGGCAGACACAATGTGTGTGTGTGTGTGTGTGTGTGTGTGTGTGTGTGTGTGTGTGTGTGTGTGTGTGTGTGTGTGTGTGTGCAAAGCTTTGATTGGAGGAAAAGTGCTGATAAGTGGAATTTGGGTTTAATTAGCATGAGTGTGTGTGTCTGACTAGCAGGCAGCATGCTGCTCAGCATGCCTGTGCCTCTCTCATTCTCTCTGCCTTTCTCTGGTTGAATTACTGCCAGTATAAAGGCTCTCTGGAGGTCCGCACTCTCTCTGCTCCCTCTGTCACCGGAGCTAACTGAGAAATAACTCATCCCTAACAGCAGGACAGTAAATCAGCCACCATGTCCCAGTGTGCACAGGGGCTGGTTTCTCCAGATATGGTGGCAGAGTGCGTGAAGAGGACAGCATCAAAATGAGGGAATAAATCATTTATGTGATCGGATTCACTGTCAGAGTGTCTGTATTATTAAATACACTTACAAACCTCCATCCTAACAAGTAAGTCTGTGTATTATTGAGTCCTTAAACTTTAAATTATGTGGCCAAAAGTGTGTGGACGCCTCTGTTTTGTGTACTATTGGTCTGGACAGTTTTTTTATGGTTTAGACATGCTTTAGACTTCATGCTACAGCATACAATTATATTTTATTTCACAATATAATATAATATCGTATTTTGTATGATATTTTCAGCTTTGTGGTAACAGTTTCTGTTTGTTCTTTTTCTGTTTCAACATGACAATGCCCCACATGCTAAAAGCCAGGTCCATAATGAAATGGTTTTCTCAGTTTGGTGTGGAAGAACTTGACTGGCCTGCACAGAGCCCTGATCTAATCCAACACCTTTGGGATGAACAGGAATGCTGACTAGGAGTCGGGCCTTATCCCCCAACATCAGTGTTGGACCTCACTAATGCTCTTATGACTGAATGAGAGCAAATTCCTGCCGCCAGGTTCCAAAATCTGGTGCAAAGCAGAAGCAGTGAAACCAGAAGTGGAGGCTGTTATAGCAACAGATTAACGCCCATGGTTTTGGAAACAGTTCAACAATCACACATTGTGTTGGTGTAATTTTCTTTTGGCTATGTATTTTGTCTAAACAAGAATAACAAAATGCTGCCAGTTGGCTGAGATTATTTCACCTCCTAGTACAAATCAATGTAATGAAATTTGTAGGATCAAGTGTTTTTTTTCGAGTGCAGCGATTTACCTCATATTTCAAGGTAATGATGCTCATTTCTAAAACCTGCACTTGGAACACCTGGACATTTGGCAGAATAAAAGATGTCTTAAAGGCTAAAGATGAAAAGACGTGTTAATGCACTAATCAAGATTCACAAGTACTTACTTTTAGGGTCAACGTGATTTAATTTTGCTCTTGCTAAGCAGTATCTTATGATAATATGAGATTGTACTGAGTATAGCACAATTGTTCCCAACCTAATCTCACTCACTTAGGCATAGCTTTGGATCAAGTCTCACAATAAAAGCATCTCATAATAACAGGAAACCTTCAAAAAATGTTCATATTTTTGGTAGAATTTCTATAGATTGTGGCAGGTCATCAGTGTCATAAGGCTCTTTCTGCTGTCACTGTGTAATTCTGTCTATGCATGTGTACATCACTGTGTGAGTCAGTGTCTATTTTGCTCTCAGCACATCTCCCCTCCTCTCTGACTGGGCAGAGGTTACCTAACAGCGAGCCTCATGTTGCAGAGATCAGGTTTGGAAACCAATCCTCCTGTTGCAGCCAGCAGTTCCTGCATCTGCTGGCAGCGTGCTGTCTGATCTTCTAAACTTACCCCATTTTAATCAAGCTTCTACGCTGCTTCTCTCCTCCTACAGGTCATTGGCTCAGATCCCAAAGAGCCCGGCTTCCCCTCCTCAGTCTTCTCTCAGTACAGCGATCTGTCTGGAGTTTCCACCGAGCCAGACAGACGTGGCCCTGAGCTACAAGTAAAGAGAGAGAAAAAGAAGAAAAAAGCATATCAATCAATGAGCTGCTTTTTCAAACATAACAACAAACTACCAGTGGAGATGATCACTCTGCCAAGTGCTGCTGCTTTTCTCTCCGCTAGACAAGGAGAGAGACACACAGATCAACAGAGACTTGAGGCTTGAATAGCAGATGTATCCTGATACTGTAAAACAAACCATGTCCTCCTTTCGCAGATTGAATTAGATGTTGAGTCAATAACATAATTAGTGTTTCTCTGTCAGGAGAGAGTAGCAGATTACACGCATCACGCCAAGCTTGCATACAGTATGTGTGTGTTAGAAAACAGCCTGCAGATAATTATGCAATGCTATATTTCCAAGCAACAACACAGATTTCCATTAACAACTTTATTGTTTTGATCAACAATAAAGAAAACAGAAAATAAATTAAATTAGACATTTGTCCTTGTTAAATAAATACATTTAAAAAAATTTAATTAAATAAATCAAATAAAATTAAAAAATTTGTCCCAGTCAAAAAATTTAATTAAATTAAATTAAATTAAATTGAATTAAAAATGTCCCTGTCAAATAAACAATACAATAGAATAAATCTAGTGCAATATGTGTATTCGGCTTTGTCATTGTCAAATAAATGATTAAATTAAAAAAAAGAATGAAAAATAAAGAATGCTAACACTTTATTAAATAATAAAAATAAATAAATCTAGTGTAAATATGTGTTGTGAAGTGTCCTTTTCAAAATAAAAACAGCAGCAGCAGTAAAACACCATACGTACAGTTAAAGAAATAAATAGCTGTTTCCTTAAAACACTGTAAATAACAAAAACACTATTGATTGAATGACATCAACACATCAAAACTTTCAAAATGTCGACTTAAAAAATATAATTTCAGACAACAAAGAAAGAATAAAAGCAGTGAGATAAACAACACAAATTCCAGACATAACTACACAGCAGACATGAATGTAATGTAGGCCAGCAGGACTAAAATAAAACAAAAGAGGCTGAACTGTGCATTACAGAAACAGCTCAGATCAAAGACACAACTCAGACTGGGAAATGCCCCTCTGCAGGAATGATGAAGAAAAAACAAAGAGAATGACCCCCACCTCGTCTTTAAACACGGCTGCTCCACTAAACCCTGCATCCACCACTTCAACATCTTCAGCCACACGAAGAGAAACCAAATGTTGTCATTCAAAGCTTAGGTCACATGTTGTCTGACGTTAACACCCCCATCTCCCCTCCCCTTCCCCTCGGCAGGATGCTGGGACAGTGCTGAGGCTGCATCACCCAAAGCTTCGACAAGTGGCTGTCACTTAGAAATGAAGCCCCCCCTCCACCCCCTCCTCCATCCCAGTAGTGCTGGATGATTGACAGGTCTTCCAGTGGATCCTCCATTCTTTCCTCCTCTGCAAAGATCCAACTTACTTCATCCACATTTTGTTTGTCATCAGATCTGTTGATTTTAGACAGATTTTAACTCTCAGTCTCATTCGCTCAGTTCTTCAGCTCCACTTTGCACACTGGGAGACGTCTCTTCTCTCAGCCTTCATGCTCACAGAATAACCTCGCTCTGACAATCCCACTGATCCCACTGAAACTGATAGGCTTTTCAGAGAGGGAATGAGAAATTGGTTATCGGCACTGGCTGAAGTGACCCATTTATTTATTTTATTTTTTTCTCTTTTTATCCGGCGAGCGTTTAAATCACTGATCCAATTCCCTGTCGTTCCGCCCCGTTTCATTCAGCCTCTCCTCATGGGCGCTTCAGAACCTCCTAAACTATGCAGAAGTGTTTCTGAGCAGACTGTGCAAGATGTCTTATTACTGATCTCTCTCTCCCTCTGTGTGTGTGTGTGGGGGGGCTGCAAACTGAATGTCTTTCAGAGCCTATGTAGTGGTACAAGAGGTGATAATAATGTGCTCCATGGCTTTTGACACCTCCAGTGCTCCCTACAGACATGCAGACTCATGCCTCCGTCTGTCTGGTCCAGCTGTGGTGTGTGTGTGTGTGTATGTGCCTGGGAGAGAGACAGTGAGACCCTGTCTGGAAATCTCTCAGCCTCACACACCTCATTACTTGTATCTCCTGAAAATATCATCACTTCATCTTCATAACTGTATATTATTTCAGACTGTGGTTCCATAAAAACAGATATATCAAAAGAAGTAAACATATTCTGCTCTCTGTCACGAGAATCACTCCTGCATCCACAAACATCCTGATCCACAAGGGAAAACAGCGACTAAAAGCAAAAGAATCTGCTGTTAAAAACATAGGATAATAAGGAGAATATAGGTGTTATTAACTGTGGGCAATATATTTTATATATGGGATAGGAACAAATATACTTGCCCCTACCCCCAAAAAGATGTCTGTGTATGTCTGTATTTATTTCTTACTTTCAAAAGCATGAAAATTCAGTTGCAGATTCATGCAGATTTATTTAACTTCTGCTGGAATGATGCATTCTTGTGCAGACGTACAAATTGTAAAAATGACTTCCCTCATCCTAACTTCGCATGTTATTCCGTTGCTGTTTTGCAGCCAACCATCAAGTATCAGATTTCAAAACATAGACTTCCACAAATAAACAATGACGTGCACAGCAAACAATGTATGAATGAATGATATAAAAACAAATCTAAACTACACTACTACCAGTTTATTAGGTGTACAAGTGCAATCTAAAGCAAATCCAATCCAACAGAATTGCAATAAACCCTACTGTTATGAAGCAGTTTTTGTTGACACTGTGTCAGAGAAGTACTGATTTGAGTCTTTGTTCATTTTTGAGGTTTACGGTGCTTTCAAACAGTGAGTTGTTAATGCTGTTGCTGACGACTGGATGTCTGTATTTTGACTGAGAAAGTTTAGCTAACTAATATCATAAACATTTTTTAATGACCCAGACCAGATAATCAAACTTTGAAGCTGATGTTGCTCCAAAGCTTTTTGTAAATAGTTATTTTTGTTCACTGCTGGTGAAGAGCTGTATAATTCAGGGAACCAGTAAGATTAGCTCCTGTATCGTTTTCTTTGTTGTGTTTTCTTGCCATGGACACACGGTCAGCCACGGCCCCAAGTTGAATAAGTACTATCGTCATCAACTCAGGTGGCAGCGGTAACCCTCGTCTCTCTCTTTGCTGCGACTGCCATCATGTTTACAGTATATTGGACACAATGGAGGCGGCGGCAGCAACCACTCGCTGTCTGAAAGTACATTTGGTGTTGTATTGGACTAGGATAAGATCAACACCTCTCTGACACAGTGTCACATTAACGCATAGCTCTTACACTATCATCTTTGTACACTGCATACTGTGAACTTTTGCACATCCTTCAGTTAAGATTTTGCACATCCTGCACAAAATGTACAGCTCTTCATTTTCATGTTTTTTTCTTACATTTTTTATTGCTAATTGCTCTATTTTATATTTGTATTCTTTACTTGCTTTTTTATAGAACTTGCTTTTTAGTGGCTTTATTTTATATATCTGTATATATTTTTATTTTTCTCTACTATGCTTATTTTTACGCCAGTACACCAAAGCAAATTCCTTGTATGTGTAAACCTACTTGGCAATAAATCTGATTCTGATTCTGGTTTTGCAAAGATTCTTTAGGATTTACATCTTGCAAGGCTGTTGTAGTGGATTACATTACCTAACTTTGTAACTCAGGGTATATGAGAATATGCAAAAATATTTCATTCAGAACTATTAATATTAATACTCATTCGAATTTACAATAAGAACTTAAAAGGACTCAACATTAGTCAGAACTCTGACAGGAAGCCTGGTGGTTTGAGGTAACAATATTTAAACACCCCTAAAAGCGCCATGGCATGAATATGTTCACCTCCCACCAATGTGTGCTGTGGCTCAGCAGGTGTCTGAATCTGAAGCTCTGTGCTGTGTAAGAGTGAAAGGCAGGCTAATGTTAGCACAGCTGGAAGGCACAGCTGGAAGGCACAGCAGGAGTGTGACTGACTTGCCAGAGCTCACTTTAAGGCCAAGGCTAGAGAAGACACACAGTCAGACAAAGTGAGACGATGTCCACACACCAAAAAAAATATATTTCAATGCGTTATTTTACCTCAGTTTTGGCTCTCTATCCACACTGGCTGGTGGTTTTCAAACCCCAAAATTGCTTTTTGAAAATGGTCTCCTGAATGGCTAAATCTGAAAATGCCAGCCTTGGCAGCTTTTGGGAAAAATTAGCCTGCTCTGTCATGGCTCGGTGCTGTGTGGCAGTCAAGTTAAGAGTACAACTTTTACAGGCAATTTCATCAAGTACATTCTTACAAACGAAGAAAACATTTAACAAAAAAGCAATATAAAAATACTGATTTGTGTAGCCGTAAGTTTATTTTAATGTATTGTAGGTCAAGTCAAAGGAAACACTCATGGTAGTACTACAAATGAGTGGGTGTGCATGTGCTTGAGTGCAAAGACACGCTGTGTGAGCCACTCAGCAGGTGGCAGAAAATGGCAGACATGCTGCACACACTGTGCTGGCATGCAGACTTAAACACAGCTCGAACACCGACGGCTGCTGCGATATTTCACTTTGCACATACAGCGAACACTGAAATACAGCTGGCTGGTTTCTCTTTTATGAGCCCTCTGAAGCCACAGTAGCAACAGCCTGCAACAACAACAGCGACCAAGAGAGCAGAGAGTGTAAATGTAAGGCAGTTAGGTCAGGTGAGAAGGCTCGACAGGTGACGAAACAGCTCAGAAGTCATGAAGTCATAGTTAACATCACATGCAAAATGTACACTATCACTGCCTGTATTTAAATCTCACACCCTTACATTTGCATGACATTTACAGCTCATACTGTTACATGTTCCAGCTTGTCAACATTTCACTCCTGGTTTATGGGATACTGTAGCCAAAATCTATTTTTGGATATCAAACATTTATCCCCAATAAGCTGGTTGTAAAAAGTTAGTTTGCTCCTTCAGAGGCAGTAAGCTTGAATTCAGCTGGCAAAATGACCCCACAGAAACGTCGCCAATCACTTCTGCAGCGTAATCAAATTTTTCGCTACTCATAGTAGTTCTGGCAAAATACGGTTGAACACACTGATACCAGCAGAGCTTCAGAGCATGGAGACAGCAACAGCATGGCATTTGGCAAATCAATGACTGTTTGGAACATCCTGAGTGAGCTTATGGACAGTGATGAAGTGCATCACGTTGCAGGAATAGCTGAAGTAAGTAAGTGAGTGTATAAACTACATTTCCAAAGCACTTTTCAAAACTGTTGCTACACAGTGCTTTAGCAGAGGGAGAAATGAAAATATTAATAGACATAATGTATAAAAAAAAGCACACAAAGT
Organism: Maccullochella peelii; assembly: GCA_002120245.1. NCBI lineage: Eukaryota > Metazoa > Chordata > Actinopteri > Centrarchiformes > Percichthyidae > Maccullochella > Maccullochella peelii. Next base: position 8,248 of record LKNJ01002748.1, on the reverse strand, counting down.
GTACAAACCACAGAATAAACAGTTATACGATCAAAACCAAACCAAAGCAAACAAGGGATGCTTTGTTAAAATGTGCGGTCATTGGGCTTTTCTGAAACTTTGCAGTCTCCAAAGTCAAGAAACAATGTTAGAATAATTTCTACGGACGTTTTGATATTGTTTGATACTCAAAAGATAGATTTTAGGTGGAGTATCACTTTATTGTCCTGTTATATGTGTGATCTGTGGCTCTCTTGACACTGACAAACAAAACTCATTTGGGGTGTAATCTACTCTCACTTTCTACATGTCAGATTTGGGCAAAAAATATATTTAAATGCATAAAAATCTTTTAGGAAGTGCCTAAAACATTAGGCCTAAAATAGCCTCGGAACAGAAATCATCACCTAAAATACAGATTAAGATAAAACCAAACACACCTCATACGTGTCTCAAATATTTTTCATATGTATCCTGCAGTTTTGCACGAGTAAGCCGCCTGTCTGAAAGCTGTTCGGCTGCCTCTCAGTGTGTAAGTCATCTGTCATCCAGCAGTTTGCATCTTTATCCCTATGAAAGTCTATCCACATAAAGCTCCAACCCTCGTAGCGAGATCTGGGCTCGACGTCGGTTTATTGATTGAGATGCTTATCCGCAGTGTCTTACATAAGAAGACCTGACCGCCATTATAATTATAGATTCCTGTATACAAGCAGGATTTACGGTGGGAGGGGATTTCTCCAGCAAAGTAACATCGCTTTACAGCCGATATTTCTGACACAGATGTGAAAAGCCTGTATTTTAGGCTTAAAACTTGCAGGCAAGCATTTATAAGTGGCATAAACACAAATAATTCATGCTGTATTCAGCTAAAATTGTTGTAATTAGCATTGTTACAATTAATACATTAATAAATGAGTTGGTAAAGTGAAATTTAATCATTGATAATTAATTGTTTAAGTACTTTATCAGGCAAAAATACCTAAATAATTTTCTTGCTTTTCTGAATTTCATACTGTAGTAAATCAAATACTTTGGGTTTGTTTCTTTATTATCCTGTTGACCCGACAAAATAAGCACTTTTAAGACATCACTTTAAGCTCTGGAAACTTCATAACATGGGAATTCGTCCCCAAATTTTTTTTGATGAATCAAAAATATTCAATTATATTATAACTGAGGACAATGACTCATCCAGCTGAAACACTCTACATCTGAGACTTGTGAGACTCCATTGCGGAGACAGACACAAACACACACACACACACACACACACACACAGTGAGGAGAGGCTTGCTCACGGCCCAGCAGGTAATATAAAACTAGTATCCTAATGAAGTGAAGTGGTTCTTCATCTCCTGTCAGGAGGAGGATGGACAGAGGAGAGGGGGGAGGTTAGAGCTCTGGAGGGTCAGCAGAGGCTGTACATTAACTGCTACTAGAAGGATTAGTTTACTAAATAGCTGAGATAGGATGCAAATTAATGAGGTGAGGAGGGATGAGGACAAAATCAGAGGAGCAGGGAGAGAAGGATGAGGACTGAAAAAAAACCAGATACAGGAGGGGACTGCACCTGGATGGGGCAGCTGTGGGATCTGAGCCTCACAGAAGGTTCTCTCTGACAACATGTGTACTGAAGAAGACCAGGTTCACCAGCATCATGAGTGCTTGCAGGGTTTTGGATATCAGGAGCTTCTACATCAAGGGAAATTGATGGTTACACTGGAAACTATGGGGTAGACATAATGTGTAGCTGTCTTTGGATTAATTGTGTTAACTGTGTAATGTCCTTCATCACAACAATCAACATGATTATCACCAAGAGCAGTATACAAAACAATGAAATACTGCAGAATGTTTGGAGAAAATTGTCACCACAAAAACCTAAGAAGAAACTAAGAAACTCAAATCAAGTACGTGGATATAAAGAAACAAGAAACCTGCATCTTTACCTTCAAGGGGGAACTCCTTTTACACATCAAAGTCTGTTGACAGGTGTTGGGGAGGACTACTGCATATGTGAAGAAGAATACACCATATCTCTGGTTCTGATGCATCAATTTTGATCCTTTTTTTTAACCGTCCATGATAACGTTATAGGACTGCAATCCTAAATCGGTGGTATACTCTTCCAATGTAGCATTACCAACGATAATGTGATACATGGAGGATAGGCCAATTTAAACTAGGAGAAACAGGTTTCATAAATAATATAAATAAGTAATATAATAAAACTTGATGGGGACATCCTTATTTTATAGATTTCTATGGACTGGTTGAATCAATTAGAATTCCAATACAATATTGTTAGTTGCTTAAATCTGTATAATTAAATGTTTCTGGTGATTGTGAGCAGCCAAACATGTTACTGCATCCTACGTCTTTTTCCCACTTCGGGAGCTCGAATGCTCAAGGTTGGAAATGACAGCTTTCTCATTTTTAAGCTCCAGCTTCCAACCATAAATTAATACAGCATTAGCATTGACAACGACTGTAATACATGGGGAACTGGGTGATCTAAATTAGGAGAAAAGGTTGTAAAATGGAGTAAAGAAAAAAAAACAGCTTACAGCTTCTGCCATCCTTGCATATAGATGCTGGAGAGTTTCTTCAAAGGCAACATTCAACATTACCATTTCTTCCCTCCCATACACATTCCCACATGCACACACAATGACACGTAAACCCCCCTCACTGTTTCCCATCAGTCAGTGAAATGTGGGTTAATGAGGCACCACCCGGGGGCACTGTCAGCAACACCTACACTACCAGTCTCATCAGAGGGAGGGGAGGCAAGAGAGTGGGCGGGGGCCTGCGAGACACTGAGCACGGGCAACATCAAAGGTGGAAGTGTGGAAGAGTGCAGTTAATTAGGCAGAATGACTGTGGTATGTGTATGAACTACAAGTATCTGGGGAGATGAACAGAGTTGTACAGTAGAGACAGTTTACTGTAGCAGCTGAGAGCTTGCCTCTGCAGGAATCTGAAACTGTTTTTTTTTTTTTAGCTGCAGAGTTCAAAATAAAATGAAGTCATTGTTACTATAGATGAAGTGTTGAATAGTAGCAGGAAGCTAGGAAGCTAACTTTAGGTGTTTAGACAACAACACTGGGTGAAAACATGCATCCTCCTCATTCAGACCACAGCATTGGCTCATTGAGGTTCCTGACTCAAAAGGCTCTAGCAAAAAGGTTGAAACTTTTGTCCTCTGTGCATCAGGTTGTGACTTGCCAACAAGCTGGGGTCTATACTTGGGGTTAGCAAGGGGTGTGATTTATACTTAATATGCTTATAGAACTGATGTTATATATAGGAAACGTCTATTTTGCCTTGTCTCATTACTGAATAGGAGGCCCTTGCATTTAATATTCGTGTTTACGTTCTTTTATTCACTGTGACAGAGAGTGACGATCGCGGTCAAGTCTTGCAGTGGAGATGGCTTTGCTGGATGTGTGTTACTGAGAAGATATCTGTGCCCTTCTTCAACTTGCTTAAAGGTGCCCTGTGGAGTTTTTGACCACCAGTAGCGCTATAGAGCAATATCTTTAAGGCCGTATTCAGACCAAATCAGGCGCTGCTGCTCCTCCCATTCATTTGAACGTGGGAAGTGTGTTTAGGCTGCAGCGGTGGGGGTCGCAGGGGGTGCCGGAGAAAAAAAGTTAAAACAGAATCAACTTCTGGAGAACCGCAACCGACGTCATACTGCGGTGGCCAATCATACCGGCGATGCACGGGTGAAGAAAAACTTTGTTTACCATGTAGCATTGTAGCATTAGCTGTTTACTGAGAAACTGTGAAGATGGAAGAGAGACTGATCGATCGGCGTCGTAATGACTGTACATCAGCTGTTCCACCCTGCCACGAGGGAGTACAAAGACGTTAATCGCTGTGCAGTCGCTTGGTGTTGTATCGCTCTTCAAGTCGGGATTGCTGGTTAGTATTTCTACTTGTGCTACAATCACCATGGCCATGTAGTGACACTTCCACACCGCCGCACAACCCTGCGCTAATAGCAGCAACGCCGAATACAGCCTAAGAGTAGGTCCCTGTGATCTTTGTATTTGTGCATGTGCATGAGGACGATATCCTGCCATCAAGTTCACGCTATTCTGCTGATTGACAGTTAGTGCCGGTAATGCACCAAGAATTGCGCCAACAAAGGCGGTGAAGAAGAGGACGGCTTGCAAGTGAACATGGATGTAAAAAATGATGATAAAAACTTATTTAAATCAATTTTTATATAAATGGGTTGGCAAACGTTCTACACAATGCGTTTTGGTGAGTAACTGAATGTAAACAGCACATTTGTTTACAAGAAAACTCCACATGGCACCTTTAAACTTCACTATCAACTATCTACACAGGCATCGGAAACTTCTAACGTACACTTCTTGCAGTGCCCATGTGGTATCTCCATAGCCGCTGTAATGCTGATGTGTAGTTACATCTTTGAGGAGGTGCACGTCAGTTACAACATAGCCATGGCAGCTAAATGCGCAGCTACATTTGCTCAAAAATACCAGAGAATACTCAAAGACTGTTGAATGGCAACTGTGTCAAGTCTTTCAGTTCACCCCATTATAAAGTTAAATGCACTATGAAAGGTTTTTATACTGTGGCAGTAAGGAGCACCTACAAAACAACCTGCACTGTTGTGTTGTCTTCTGTGGTTCCAGGTCATCTCGGTCTCATTCATATTTCATGTGTTGGGAGGCGGAAATGTTGCAGATGAATTATACAGACAGCAGATGACCTGAGAGCAAACACCTTGCTTCTTTTTCGCATGAGCTTTTCCATGAGCAGCACAGCAGATCTGCACACATTCAAAGAGGACAAAAGCGGGAGTCTTTTCCTCTGAGGAGGGATGGTTCAAAGGAGCCAATTCATGCAAATGATGACCGGAGCTATCATGTGATATGAGGCCTTGTAATAAAGATAAAGTGCCCTGGAAAGACTGGCGCTTTGAAGTGATACAAAAAGGGTCTGATATCCCTAATAAAATATAGGTTATTATGCTTGATCTGGTTGTTATATTAAATGGAGTGTTCTTCAGGTTTATTGTATTATTAATTTATCTTATTGGATTTCCTGTATGTTGTTGTTCAATCCATAATTCCTCTCTCCTACCAGAAGTGTCAGGGAGTGATTGTAATTGAGAATGCCCTTTATGCCAACTTGCCTTACTAACAATTACTACAGTCTGTCTGTGTCTGTGTTACATAGAGCTAAGTATCACATCTCAACACTTCATCTCAAGCGTCAGTTCCAAAAATCTTGTTTATTTCTTCCTTGACTATTTCTTCCAGACATTTTTTGAATTCAAATCAATGTTATACAGTCAGTAATTTATTTAGGCAATGTTATTGTGCAGTTATTTGTGTCAAGACACAAACACATTTGAAAAGTTTGCCATAAAAAACCAAAACCATCATCAAAAAATCATTATTGTAGAAAAATATGTTTTTATTCAGCTAAGTGAGCTATCAAACAAATGTCTTTTTAGTAGATTTCGTAGATTTAGCAACTTGTCAGTGGTCAGAAAAATAATTGGCAACGATTTTGATAATCAATTAATCATTTCAGGCACTTTTTAAGCAAAAATGACAAACGTTACCTTGTTCCAGCTTCTCAAATGTGAGGATTTGCTGCTTTTCCTTGTCTTATGCAACGGTAAACTGAATATCTTTGGGGTTTGGACTGACAGGCAAATTGAAGATGTCACCTTTGTCAACCAAATGATTAACTGATTAATCGAGAAAATAAGCAGCAGATTAATCAATAATGAAAATAATCATCAGTGGTATCCCTACTTTTTAGCATCGGAACCAAAACTTTCCTGTTTCGTGTTGACGCAGGCATCAAAACACTTCATATTAAAGTTAAAGTTATAGTTATACGAGAGTTAAGTTTAGAGAAAGAAGACACACACACACACACACACAGACACACACACACACACACAGACAATATCTGTGGTCAATATTAGACGCAATCAATGTCTGCAAGTCTGTTGCTCATGTTTAATTGATGAAGCAGCAAGCCATGTAATTACCCAGTGATCACAGAGGAAAACAAGCCTTGATAAAAATAGGCATAATCTCAATAACAGTGTGTGTGTGTGTGTGTGTGTGTGTGTGTATGTTAGTGGCTTTCTGTCACACCACAGCCAGCCTCTCCTATCGACTGATGGTGGGTTATGAATCTCACTCAAATTGGCGGCTGCATCGATAACAACAGCCACATAGAGCTAACCTTTAGTGCGACAGGTAGATACGGGATCCACACACACACACACACACACACACACACCCTACAGATACCAGATCAAACAATAGTGCATCTCTTTTAACTGGCGACATGCACGCTGCACTGGTGATTACAATCCCATGTGACGGTTTAAAGTTCTGATCTTCAAACAGGATGTTTGATGAACAAGTTTATGAGGCTTTAACTGTGTGATGTATCTTCTTCCCCTGAGGAGTAGAAATGAAGCACTCCCATCATCACTACTCATATGTGCTGCATGATGAATGAACAGATGAGGGTCTCATCCCAGAAGAAGGAGAGGAAAAGAGACTAACAGATAGAGACAGCATGTGATATAATGAGTAATCTCTACATTTAGCTTTATGTAATGCTGGGAGGATAGCTGAAGCACGCTGCTGCCATTTAAGCGACACGGAGAAATAACAAGTTCAGGATGAGGCCACTCGCCCGAGGCTGCGTGCTCTGATACGCCATTTCAAAAAGAACATCCTCCATATTTTTGGTTTCTTAAAGCTTTCAAAATACTCTCAGATCCACAACAGACCACAAACACATTACATTACATTTTAAACTGAGATGCACTTTTTACATTCATTCATAATTTTCTTCACCTGCTCAATTTTTCATTCATGCAGTTTTTTGTGAAGTAGAGGAAGCCAGAAGGTGTTTTTTCGCACTACAAAATCTATGTAAAGATATCCTCAATGTTCCTGAACATAATAACAAAAGAGTCTCCTGGATAATTTAACAATACTATGGATTTTTGTTATGGCCATCATTCTTATTTTTTTCCACTTCTGAGAAATAAAACATGGTTCAGTTGTGTTTGTGGCTCCAATACTACGATAACCCATGAGCCTAGAGAAGAAGCCGGTCAGAAGCACATATCAGAGCTGTACCACATCCAAATTGTAATGTCCTTCAAATTGGGATAAAACATGGCACAGCAGTTCCCAAATTCACTCAGAACTGACTTCGAATCTGAAAGTGAACTGATTTAAACTGCTGAATGTTATATGAGGTATCTACAAAATCTTAAGCCTCTGCTTGCCGTTTGCGTTCACCCACAGAATATCAGGCTCTATAATTGCATATCTTTTAATGAAATGCATCTTGGGAGTCGTAGTTGACTTACAGTTACACAGGCTTGCAGCTTCAACTTTTTAATGAAAGAACTAAATATTTTCTAGCACAGCTGATTCAATCAGGAGAGTTGTTCGTCGGATGTCCATCCAAGCCATAGAAGTGCTCCAACTGTCAGTCATCTAACATTGTCTTAGCATAAAGTGAACAAGACTTTGACTTCTGGAAGCCTTGATGCCCTTTTTAAGTGCTTCTTTGTTGAAACACACCACAGTGAAATTGCCTGTAGGAAACTGGAATTTGTCATCAGTTTGACCATTTTATGTACAGTAGAATACAAACTACTACTACTTATTTGAAATTATGTAGGTGCATGCATATATAATGTTACAGGAAGATGTCGTGCTGTATTTTTGATCTTTACCAAACAGCAGTGTTTTGTATTTCTGTGTGTGATGGCCCAAATATTTGGCAAAACTTAAGTAGCTGACCAGCTCATTAGATAATAATCTATAATATTTAAAAAGGTTTTGTTACCCTAGAAAGAAACTTTAACCTCTGGTGGATTTAGGGTAAAATTGACCTTACAAACACAAAACGACTCTGAAGTGTGAAATATTTGGGCTCCAGAAAAAACACAGCAGCCAAAACAGACCAAACAGTTGAAACTGTGTATGCTATATCTGGCTCTCATTACTTGGCAAGGCCAATGTTTGTGCTCAGTCTGTGTGTAACCTACACACACACACACACACACACACACCTACCCCCAGGGTGTTTTCGTGTGTCTGTTGTCATTTCTGCGGGGGATCGTAATGACATCAGCAACAGCAACACCTACATCAACAAAACATCAACAGTCTGCTCACATTCATCATCCATATGCTCACACACGCGCGCGCGCGCACACACACACACA